>CAWLCK010000003.1:160100-409100 GCA_963855885.1 Coenonympha glycerion | reverse complement strand
TTGACTGACCTCTATTATATTAGTACCACTAAATATATAACATTACTAACGTAAAGAAGTGACAGACACAGAAGAATGCGTATAGCGCCGGTGTTTTTATAGTAGTGTAGATAGTTAAGTCATGTTACATGTACTGAGCGTCAGCGGCCTGCTAGTATATAGAGATCGGTGCCAAAGATTTAAATCGTTAGATGGGCCCTTAGCCTACATTGTGCACATCAAAAACGTCTACAAATATGTCGAGTGAGTGCTCTCAACATGCTATAGTCTCACTTGTGTCAAAGAGAGTGACAACGTGTCATACAAGACAAAAACGTGGACGTTTTTGGAGGTTTAGGGCCCACCTAGCGATTTAAATCGTTGGATCAGTGCTTGAGGCCCATCGCCTGCAGCAGCTGCGGCGCGTGCACGCGGTAGCTGTCCTCGGCGGTCTGCGTGCAGCGCGCCGCGTGCAGCGCGTGCCCCGCGCGCGCCGCCACGTGCGCCGCCGCGCGCGACAGCTGCTCGGCCGAGCACGGCGACGGCCAGCCTGCCAAACACGAAATCAAATTACCTATGAATTAATCAACAATAAATGAATATATTTTTATTACACACCACAAATGGCGGCTCCCAATATTCAATCTATCCATGGTTTGCCTTACTAGAGATAGAAATTTGACGTAACTTGTATGGAGCTCATGTCACAATGCTGTCTCTAGTAGGGCAAATGGAAGATAGATAGAATATTGGAAACCGGCTAAAGTCAAGCAAAGAACAACACAAAAATTACAAAGAATAGGTACACAATTTGGCGGCTTTATCGCTACCTAGCGATCTCTTCCGGGCTACCAATGCTGTAAAGGATGCCATGTAGCCTGTACGAGGATTTCTTCCTTTCTTTCTTCCTGGGACGCGTCGACGGGCACCACCTCCAGGTTGCCGTAGTCCACGTACAGCACGCGCACGTCGCCTGCGGCTCGGGTGCGAGGCGCTACTGACCGTCGATGTCGAGGGTCGCGGCCATGGCGGGGTGTCCGCGCACGAACTCCGGCAGCATCTTGCGCAGCGCGTCGACGGGCACCACCTCCAGGTTGCCGTAGTCCACGTACAGCACGCGCACGTCGCCTGCGGCTCGGGTGCGAGGCGCTACTGACCGTCGATGTCGAGGGTCGCGGCCATGGCGGGGTGTCCGCGCACGAACTCCGGCAGCATCTTGCGCAGCGCGTCGACGGGCACCACCTCCAGGTTGCCGTAGTCCACGTACAGCACGCGCACGTCGCCTGCGGCTCGGGTGCGAGGCGCTACTGACCGTCGATGTCGAGGGTCGCGGCCATGGCGGGGTGTCCGCGCACGAACTCCGGCAGCATCTTGCGCAGCGCGTCGACGGGCACCACCTCCAGGTTGCCGTAGTCCACGTACAGCACGCGCACGTCGCCTGCGGCTCGGGTGCGAGGCGCTACTGACCGTCGATGTCGAGGGTCGCGGCCATGGCGGGGTGTCCGCGCACGAACTCCGGCAGCATCTTGCGCAGCGCGTCGACGGGCACCACCTCCAGGTTGCCGTAGTCCACGTACAGCACGCGCACGTCGCCTGCGGCTCGGGTGCGAGGCGCTACTGACCGTCGATGTCGAGGGTCGCGGCCATGGCGGGGTGTCCGCGCACGAACTCCGGCAGCATCTTGCGCAGCGCGTCGACGGGCACCACCTCCAGGTCGCCGTAGTCCAAGTACAACACGATCACGCCGGCGCTGCCCGGCCCGCCCAGCTGCTCGCACACCACCGCGCGGTACCACTACCCGTCTGAAACAACACACTCGCTTAGCGCCGGACAACGAAAACGTTTACACGCGTCGGGGACTTCCCGACGCGTGTAAACGTTTTCGTTGTCCGGCGAGTTGTCCGGGGACTTGGCGACGCACAGCTCCTCGCACTCACCCGTCGGGGACTTGGCGACGCACAGCTCCTCGCACGCGGGCAAGTACGGCTGCTTGCCGAGCTCGCTGTTACAGGAGAGTGTAGCAGCGACGAGCACTCACCCGTCGGGGACTTGGCGACGCACAGCTCCTCGCACGCGGGCAAGTACGGCTGCTTGCCGAGCTCGCTGTTACAGGAGAGTGTAGCAGCGACGAGCACTCACCCGTCGGGGACTTGGCGGCGCACAGCTCCTCGCACGCGGGCAAGTACGGCTGCTTGCCGAGCTCGCTGTTACAGGAGAGTGTAGCAGCGACGAGCACTCACCCGTCGGGGACTTGGCGGCGCACAGCTCCTCGCACGCGGGCAAGTACGGCTGCTTGCCGAGCTCGCTGTTACAGGAGAGTGTAGCAGCGACGAGCACTCACCCGTCGGGGACTTGGCGGCGCACAGCTCCTCGCACGCGGGCAAGTACGGCTGCTTGCCGAGCTCGCTGTTACAGGAGAGTGTAGCAGCGACGAGCACTCACCCGTCGGGGACTTGGCGGCGCACAGCTCCTCGCACGCGGGCAAGTACGGCTGCTTGCCGAGCTCGCTGTTACAGGAGAGTGTAGCAGCGACGAGCACTCACCCGTCGGGGACTTGGCGGCGCACAGCTCCTCGCACGCGGGCAAGTACGGCTGCTTGCCGAGCTCGCTGTTACAGGAGAGTGTAGCAGCGACGAGCACTCACCCGTCGGGGACTTGGCGGCGCACAGCTCCTCGCACGCGGGCAAGTACGGCTGCTTGCCGAGCTCGCTGTTACAGGAGAGTGTAGCAGCGACGAGCACTCACCCGTCGGGGACTTGGCGGCGCACAGCTCCTCGCACGCGGGCAAGTACGGCTGCTTGCCGAGCTCGCTGTTACAGGAGAGTGTAGCAGCGACGAGCACTCACCCGTCGGGGACTTGGCGGCGCACAGCTCCTCGCACGCGGGCAAGTACGGCTGCTTGCCGAGCTCGCTGTTACAGGAGAGTGTAGCAGCGACGAGCACTCACCCGTCGGGGACTTGGCGGCGCACAGCTCCTCGCACGCGGGCAAGTACGGCTGCTTGCCGAGCTCGCTGTTACAGGAGAGTGTAGCAGCGACGAGCACTCACCCGTCGGGGACTTGGCGGCGCACAGCTCCTCGCACGCGGGCAAGTACGGCTGCTTGCCGAGCTCGCTGTTACATGAGTGTAGCAGCGACGAGCACTCACCCGTCGGGGACTTGGCGACGCACAGCTCCTCGCACGCGGGCAAGTACGGCTGCTTGCCGAGCTCGCTGTTACAGGAGAGTGTAGCAGCGACGAGCACTCACCCGTCGGGGACTTGGCGACGCAAAGCTCCTCGCACGCGGGCAAGTACGGCTGCTTGCCGAGCTCGCTGTTACAGGAGAGTGTAGCAGCGACGAGCACTCACCCGTCGGGGACTTGGCGGCGCACAGCTCCTCGCACGCGGGCAAGTACGGCTGCTTGCCGAGCTCGCTGTTACAGGAGAGTGTAGCAGCGACGAGCACTCACCCGTCGGGGACTTGGCGGCGCACAGCTCCTCGCACGCGGGCAAGTACGGCTGCTTGCCGAGCTCGCTGTTACAGGAGAGTGTAGCAGCGACGAGCACTCACCCGTCGGGGACTTGGCGGCGCACAGCTCCTCGCACGCGGGCAAGTACGGCTGCTTGCCGAGCTCGCTGTTACATGAGTGTAGCAGCGACGAGCACTCACCCGTCGGGGACTTGGCGACGCACAGCTCCTCGCACGCGGGCAAGTACGGCTGCTTGCCGAGCTCGCTGTTACAGGAGAGTGTAGCAGCGACGAGCACTCACCCGTCGGGGACTTGGCGACGCAAAGCTCCTCGCACGCGGGCAAGTACGGCTGCTTGCCGAGCTCGCTGTTACAGGAGAGTGTAGCAGCGACGAGCACTCACCCGTCGGGGACTTGGCGGCGCACAGCTCCTCGCACGCGGGCAAGTACGGCTGCTTGCCGAGCTCGCTGTTACATGAGTGTAGCAGCGACGAGCACTCACCCGTCGGGGACTTGGCGGCGCACAGCTCCTCGCACGCGGGCAAGTACGGCTGCTTGCCGAGCTCGCTGTTACATGAGTGTAGCAGCGACGAGCACTCACCCGTCGGGGACTTGGCGACGCACAGCTCCTCGCACGCGGGCAAGTACGGCTGCTTGCCGAGCTCGCTGTTACAGGAGAGTGTAGCAGCGACGAGCACTCACCCGTCGGGGACTTGGCGGCGCACAGCTCCTCGCACGCGGGCAAGTACGGCTGCTTGCCGAGCTCGCTGTTACAGGAGAGTGTAGCAGCGACGAGCACTCACCCGTCGGGGACTTGGCGGCGCACAGCTCCTCGCACGCGGGCAAGTACGGCTGCTTGCCGAGCTCGCTGTTACATGAGTGTAGCAGCGACGAGCACTCACCCGTCGGGGACTTGGCGGCGCACAGCTCCTCGCACGCGGGCAAGTACGGCTGCTTGCCGAGCTCGCTGTTACAGGAGAGTGTAGCAGCGACGAGCACTCACCCGTCGGGGACTTGGCGGCGCACAGCTCCTCGCACGCGGGCAAGTACGGCTGCTTGCCGAGCTCGCTGTTACAGGAGAGTGTAGCAGCGACGAGCACTCACCCGTCGGGGACTTGGCGGCGCACAGCTCCTCGCACGCGGGCAAGTACGGCTGCTTGCCGAGCTCGCTGTTACAGGAGAGTGTAGCAGCGACGAGCACTCACCCGTCGGGGACTTGGCGGCGCACAGCTCCTCGCACGCGGGCAAGTACGGCTGCTTGCCGAGCTCGCTGTTACAGGAGAGTGTAGCAGCGACGAGCACTCACCCGTCGGGGACTTGGCGGCGCACAGCTCCTCGCACGCGGGCAAGTACGGCTGCTTGCCGAGCTCGCTGTTACAGGAGAGTGTAGCAGCGACGAGCACTCACCCGTCGGGGACTTGGCGGCGCACAGCTCCTCGCACGCGGGCAAGTACGGCTGCTTGCCGAGCTCGCTGTTACAGGAGAGTGTAGCAGCGACGAGCACTCACCCGTCGGGGACTTGGCGGCGCACAGCTCCTCGCACGCGGGCAAGTACGGCTGCTTGCCGAGCTCGCTGTTACAGGAGAGTGTAGCAGCGACGAGCACTCACCCGTCGGGGACTTGGCGGCGCACAGCTCCTCGCACGCGGGCAAGTACGGCTGCTTGCCGAGCTCGCTGTTACATGAGTGTAGCAGCGACGAGCACTCACCCGTCGGGGACTTGGCGACGCACAGCTCCTCGCACGCGGGCAAGTACGGCTGCTTGCCGAGCTCGCTGTTACAGGAGAGTGTAGCAGCGACGAGCACTCACCCGTCGGGGACTTGGCGACGCAAAGCTCCTCGCACGCGGGCAAGTACGGCTGCTTGCCGAGCTCGCTGTTACAGGAGAGTGTAGCAGCGACGAGCACTCACCCGTCGGGGACTTGGCGGCGCACAGCTCCTCGCACGCGGGCAAGTACGGCTGCTTGCCGAGCTCGCTGTTACAGGAGAGTGTAGCAGCGACGAGCACTCACCCGTCGGGGACTTGGCGGCGCACAGCTCCTCGCACGCGGGCAAGTACGGCTGCTTGCCGAGCTCGCTGTTACATGAGTGTAGCAGCGACGAGCACTCACCCGTCGGGGACTTGGCGGCGCACAGCTCCTCGCACGCGGGCAAGTACGGCTGCTTGCCGAGCTCGCTGTTACAGGAGAGTGTAGCAGCGACGAGCACTCACCCGTCGGGGACTAGGCGGCGCACAGCTCCTCGCACGCGGGCAAGTACGGCTGCTTGCCGAGCTCGCTGTTACAGGAGAGTGTAGCAGCGACGAGCACTCACCCGTCGGGGACTTGGCGGCGCACAGCTCCTCGCACGCGGGCAAGTACGGCTGCTTGCCGAGCTCGCTGTTACATGAGTGTAGCAGCGACGAGCACTCACCCGTCGGGGACTTGGCGGCGCACAGCTCCTCGCACGCGGGCAAGTACGGCTGCTTGCCGAGCTCGCTGTTACAGGAGAGTGTAGCAGCGACGAGCACTCACCCGTCGGGGACTTGGCGGCGCACAGCTCCTCGCACGCGGGCAAGTACGGCTGCTTGCCGAGCTCGCTGTTACAGGAGAGTGTAGCAGCGACGAGCACTCACCCGTCGGGGACTTGGCGGCGCACAGCTCCTCGCACGCGGGCAAGTACGGCTGCTTGCCGAGCTCGCTGTTACATGAGTGTAGCAGCGACGAGCACTCACCCGTCGGGGACTTGGCGGCGCACAGCTCCTCGCACGCGGGCAAGTACGGCTGCTTGCCGAGCTCGCTGTTACAGGAGAGTGTAGCAGCGACGAGCACTCACCCGTCGGGGACTTGGCGGCGCACAGCTCCTCGCACGCGGGCAAGTACGGCTGCTTGCCGAGCTCGCTGTTACAGGAGAGTGTAGCAGCGACGAGCACTCACCCGTCGGGGACTTGGCGGCGCACAGCTCCTCGCACGCGGGCAAGTACGGCTGCTTGCCGAGCTCGCTGTTACATGAGTGTAGCAGCGACGAGCACTCACCCGTCGGGGACTTGGCGGCGCACAGCTCCTCGCACGCGGGCAAGTACGGCTGCTTGCCGAGCTCGCTGTTACAGGAGAGTGTAGCAGCGACGAGCACTCACCCGTCGGGGACTTGGCGGCGCACAGCTCCTCGCACGCGGGCAAGTACGGCTGCTTGCCGAGCTCGCTGTTACATGAGTGTAGCAGCGACGAGCACTCACCCGTCGGGGACTTGGCGGCGCACAGCTCCTCGCACGCGGGCAAGTACGGCTGCTTGCCAAGCTCGCTGTTACAGGAGAGTGTAGCAGCGACGAGCACTCACCCGTCGGGGACTTGGCGGCGCACAGCTCCTCGCACGCGGGCAAGTACGGCTGCTTGCCGAGCTCGCTGTTACAGGAGAGTGTAGCAGCGACGAGCACTCACCCGTCGGGGACTTGGCGGCGCACAGCTCCTCGCACGCGGGCAAGTACGGCTGCTTGCCGAGCTCGCTGTTACAGGAGAGTGTAGCAGCGACGAGCACTCACCCGTCGGGGACTTGGCGGCGCACAGCTCCTCGCACGCGGGCAAGTACGGCTGCTTGCCGAGCTCGCTGTTACAGGAGAGTGTAGCAGCGACGAGCACTCACCCGTCGGGGACTTGGCGGCGCACAGCTCCTCGCACGCGGGCAAGTACGGCTGCTTGCCGAGCTCGCTGTTACAGGAGAGTGTAGCAGCGACGAGCACTCACCCGTCGGGGACTTGGCGGCGCACAGCTCCTCGCACGCGGGCAAGTACGGCTGCTTGCCGAGCTCGCTGTTACATGAGTGTAGCAGCGACGAGCACTCACCCGTCGGGGACTTGGCGACGCACAGCTCCTCGCACGCGGGCAAGTACGGCTGCTTGCCGAGCTCGCTGTTACATGAGTGTAGCAGCGACGAGCACTCACCCGTCGGGGACTTGGCGGCGCACAGCTCCTCGCACGCGGGCAAGTACGGCTGCTTGCCGAGCTCGCTGTTACATGAGTGTAGCAGCGACGAGCACTCACCCGTCGGGGACTTGGCGGCGCACAGCTCCTCGCACGCGGGCAAGTACGGCTGCTTGCCGAGCTCGCTGTTACAGGAGAGTGTAGCAGCGACGAGCACTCACCCGTCGGGGACTTGGCGGCGCACAGCTCCTCGCACGCGGGCAAGTACGGCTGCTTGCCGAGCTCGCTGTTACAGGAGAGTGTAGCAGCGACGAGCACTCACCCGTCGGGGACTTGGCGGCGCACAGCTCCTCGCACGCGGGCAAGTACGGCTGCTTGCCGAGCTCGCTGTTACAGGAGAGTGTAGCAGCGACGAGCACTCACCCGTCGGGGACTTGGCGGCGCACAGCTCCTCGCACGCGGGCAAGTACGGCTGCTTGCCGAGCTCGCTGTTACAGGAGAGTGTAGCAGCGACGAGCACTCACCCGTCGGGGACTTGGCGGCGCACAGCTCCTCGCACGCGGGCAAGTACGGCTGCTTGCCGAGCTCGCTGTTACAGGAGAGTGTAGCAGCGACGAGCACTCACCCGTCGGGGACTTGGCGGCGCACAGCTCCTCGCACGCGGGCAAGTACGGCTGCTTGCCGAGCTCGCTGTTACAGGAGAGTGTAGCAGCGACGAGCACTCACCCGTCGGGGACTTGGCGGCGCACAGCTCCTCGCACGCGGGCAAGTACGGCTGCTTGCCGAGCTCGCTGTTACAGGAGAGTGTAGCAGCGACGAGCACTCACCCGTCGGGGACTTGGCGGCGCACAGCTCCTCGCACGCGGGCAAGTACGGCTGCTTGCCGAGCTCGCTGTTACAGGAGAGTGTAGCAGCGACGAGCACTCACCCGTCGGGGACTTGGCGGCGCACAGCTCCTCGCACGCGGGCAAGTACGGCTGCTTGCCGAGCTCGCTGTTACAGGAGAGTGTAGCAGCGACGAGCACTCACCCGTCGGGGACTTGGCGGCGCACAGCTCCTCGCACGCGGGCAAGTACGGCTGCTTGCCGAGCTCGCTGTTACAGGAGAGTGTAGCAGCGACGAGCACTCACCCGTCGGGGACTTGGCGGCGCACAGCTCCTCGCACGCGGGCAAGTACGGCTGCTTGCCGAGCTCGCTGTTACAGGAGAGTGTAGCAGCGACGAGCACTCACCCGTCGGGGACTTGGCGGCGCACAGCTCCTCGCACGCGGGCAAGTACGGCTGCTTGCCGAGCTCGCTGTTACAGGAGAGTGTAGCAGCGACGAGCACTCACCCGTCGGGGACTTGGCGGCGCACAGCTCCTCGCACGCGGGCAAGTACGGCTGCTTGCCGAGCTCGCTGTTACAGGAGAGTGTAGCAGCGACGAGCACTCACCCGTCGGGGACTTGGCGGCGCACAGCTCCTCGCACGCGGGCAAGTACGGCTGCTTGCCGAGCTCGCTGTTACAGGAGAGTGTAGCAGCGACGAGCACTCACCCGTCGGGGACTTGGCGGCGCACAGCTCCTCGCACGCGGGCAAGTACGGCTGCTTGCCGAGCTCGCTGTTACAGGAGAGTGTAGCAGCGACGAGCACTCACCCGTCGGGGACTTGGCGACGCACAGCTCCTCGCACGCGGGCAAGTACGGCTGCTTGCCGAGCTCGCTGTTACAGGAGAGTGTAGCAGCGACGAGCACTCACCCGTCGGGGACTTGGCGACGCACAGCTCCTCGCACGCGGGCAAGTACGGCTGCTTGCCGAGCTCGCTGTTACAGGAGAGTGTAGCAGCGACGAGCACTCACCCGTCGGGGACTTGGCGGCGCACAGCTCCTCGCACGCGGGCAAGTACGGCTGCTTGCCGAGCTCGCTGTTACAGGAGAGTGTAGCAGCGACGAGCACTCACCCGTCGGGGACTTGGCGGCGCACAGCTCCTCGCACGCGGGCAAGTACGGCTGCTTGCCGAGCTCGCTGTTACAGGAGAGTGTAGCAGCGACGAGCACTCACCCGTCGGGGACTTGGCGGCGCACAGCTCCTCGCACGCGGGCAAGTACGGCTGCTTGCCGAGCTCGCTGTTACAGGAGAGTGTAGCAGCGACGAGCACTCACCCGTCGGGGACTTGGCGACGCAAAGCTCCTCGCACGCGGGCAAGTACGGCTGCTTGCCGAGCTCGCTGTTACAGGAGAGTGTAGCAGCGACGAGCACTCACCCGTCGGGGACTTGGCGGCGCACAGCTCCTCGCACGCGGGCAAGTACGGCTGCTTGCCAAGCTCGCTGTTACAGGAGAGTGTAGCAGCGACGAGCACTCACCCGTCGGGGACTTGGCGGCGCACAGCTCCTCGCACGCGGGCAAGTACGGCTGCTTGCCGAGCTCGCTGTTACAGGAGAGTGTAGCAGCGACGAGCACTCACCCGTCGGGGACTTGGCGGCGCACAGCTCCTCGCACGCGGGCAAGTACGGCTGCTTGCCGAGCTCGCTGTTACAGGAGAGTGTAGCAGCGACGAGCACTCACCCGTCGGGGACTTGGCGGCGCACAGCTCCTCGCACGCGGGCAAGTACGGCTGCTTGCCGAGCTCGCTGTTACAGGAGAGTGTAGCAGCGACGAGCACTCACCCGTCGGGGACTTGGCGGCGCACAGCTCCTCGCACGCGGGCAAGTACGGCTGCTTGCCGAGCTCGCTGTTACATGAGTGTAGCAGCGACGAGCACTCACCCGTCGGGGACTTGGCGGCGCACAGCTCCTCGCACGCGGGCAAGTACGGCTGCTTGCCGAGCTCGCTGTTACATGAGTGTAGCAGCGACGAGCACTCACCCGTCGGGGACTTGGCGACGCACAGCTCCTCGCACGCGGGCAAGTACGGCTGCTTGCCGAGCTCGCTGTTACATGAGTGTAGCAGCGACGAGCACTCACCCGTCGGGGACTTGGCGACGCACAGCTCCTCGCACGCGGGCAAGTACGGCTGCTTGCCGAGCTCGCTGTTACATGAGTGTAGCAGCGACGAGCACTCACCCGTCGGGGACTTGGCGGCGCACAGCTCCTCGCACGCGGGCAAGTACGGCTGCTTGCCGAGCTCGCTGTTACATGAGTGTAGCAGCGACGAGCACTCACCCGTCGGGGACTTGGCGGCGCACAGCTCCTCGCACGCGGGCAAGTACGGCTGCTTGCCGAGCTCGCTGTTACAGGAGAGTGTAGCAGCGACGAGCACTCACCCGTCGGGGACTTGGCGGCGCACAGCTCCTCGCACGCGGGCAAGTACGGCTGCTTGCCGAGCTCGCTGTTACAGGAGAGTGTAGCAGCGACGAGCACTCACCCGTCGGGGACTTGGCGGCGCACAGCTCCTCGCACGCGGGCAAGTACGGCTGCTTGCCGAGCTCGCTGTTACAGGAGAGTGTAGCAGCGACGAGCACTCACCCGTCGGGGACTTGGCGGCGCACAGCTCCTCGCACGCGGGCAAGTACGGCTGCTTGCCGAGCTCGCTGTTACAGGAGAGTGTAGCAGCGACGAGCACTCACCCGTCGGGGACTTGGCGGCGCACAGCTCCTCGCACGCGGGCAAGTACGGCTGCTTGCCGAGCTCGCTGTTACAGGAGAGTGTAGCAGCGACGAGCACTCACCCGTCGGGGACTTGGCGGCGCACAGCTCCTCGCACGCGGGCAAGTACGGCTGCTTGCCGAGCTCGCTGTTACAGGAGAGTGTAGCAGCGACGAGCACTCACCCGTCGGGGACTTGGCGGCGCACAGCTCCTCGCACGCGGGCAAGTACGGCTGCTTGCCGAGCTCGCTGTTACATGAGTGTAGCAGCGACGAGCACTCACCCGTCGGGGACTTGGCGACGCACAGCTCCTCGCACGCGGGCAAGTACGGCTGCTTGCCGAGCTCGCTGTTACATGAGTGTAGCAGCGACGAGCACTCACCCGTCGGGGACTTGGCGACGCACAGCTCCTCGCACGCGGGCAAGTACGGCTGCTTGCCGAGCTCGCTGTTACATGAGTGTAGCAGCGACGAGCACTCACCCGTCGGGGACTTGGCGGCGCACAGCTCCTCGCACGCGGGCAAGTACGGCTGCTTGCCGAGCTCGCTGTTACATGAGTGTAGCAGCGACGAGCACTCACCCGTCGGGGACTTGGCGGCGCACAGCTCCTCGCACGCGGGCAAGTACGGCTGCTTGCCGAGCTCGCTGTTACAGGAGAGTGTAGCAGCGACGAGCACTCACCCGTCGGGGACTTGGCGGCGCACAGCTCCTCGCACGCGGGCAAGTACGGCTGCTTGCCGAGCTCGCTGTTACATGAGTGTAGCAGCGACGAGCACTCACCCGTCGGGGACTTGGCGACGCACAGCTCCTCGCACGCGGGCAAGTACGGCTGCTTGCCGAGCTCGCTGTTACAGGAGAGTGTAGCAGCGACGAGCACTCACCCGTCGGGGACTTGGCGACGCACAGCTCCTCGCACGCGGGCAAGTACGGCTGCTTGCCGAGCTCGCTGTTACAGGAGAGTGTAGCAGCGACGAGCACTCACCCGTCGGGGACTTGGCGGCGCACAGCTCCTCGCACGCGGGCAAGTACGGCTGCTTGCCGAGCTCGCTGTTACAGTACTCCTTCATCTGGAAAAAACAAAAAACAAAATATAACAAGGTCCGGACTTAAACTTGCCGCCATTTTGTTGATATAAGCCACCATGTTCATTTTTCTTTTCTTTTTTTTCAAATTAATCGTATTCTGGATTTAATTTGTATTGTAGGATCTTAAAACCTTTACATGACAGCGCCAGTGAGAGGGAACTCACCCGCTTGGTGAGCGCCTCCAGCCGGGCCACCTGCTCGGCGTACTTGGGGCCAGCCTCGCAGCCGCTGAGCGTGCCGCCGGCGAGCAGGCTGGCGTCCAGGATCTTCAGCTCGCAGCCGCCGCTCGGCAGCGTCGGGTGCTCATGACAGCGCCAGTGAGAGGGAACTCACCCGCTTGGTGAGCGCCTCCAGCCGGGCCACCTGCTCGGCGTACTTGGGGCCAGCCTCGCAGCCGCTGAGCGTGCCGCCGGCGAGCAGGCTGGCGTCCAGGATCTTCAGCTCGCAGCCGCCGCTCGGCAGCGTCGGGTGCTCATGACAGCGCCAGTGAGAGGGAACTCACCCGCTTGGTGAGCGCCTCCAGCCGGGCCACCTGCTCGGCGTACTTGGGGCCAGCCTCGCAGCCGCTGAGCGTGCCGCCGGCGAGCAGGCTGGCGTCCAGGATCTTCAGCTCGCAGCCGCCGCTCGGCAGCGTCGGGTGCTCATGACAGCGCCAGTGAGAGGGAACTCACCCGCTTGGTGAGCGCCTCCAGCCGGGCCACCTGCTCGGCGTACTTGGGGCCAGCCTCGCAGCCGCTGAGCGTGCCGCCGGCGAGCAGGCTGGCGTCCAGGATCTTCAGCTCGCAGCCGCCGCTCGGCAGCGTCGGGTACTCCATGTCGTTGAGCATCAGGGGCTTCACGTCTGCGAACAACAACTCACAATATTAACTTTTTATTAATTTTATTGTTTTTACTTTTTGCCGGTGTTGGAAGCAGGCAGGTGTTCTGCCTGGGGACCGCTTGTAATCCGAGCGTGTGACGTCAGAACTTGTATTTATGGAACGCTCGTCGATGCCCTGTCAGCGTGTGCTATTGCGCTAGTTGCGCCATCTATCGTCAGCTATCGAAGACCGCTCCAGCGTCTCACAGCGTCAACTCACCGAGCACGTCGCCGCCGTTGTTCGCCATCTTCTTCCAGTCGGGCGTGCACATCAGCTCCAGCTTCTTGTTGACGGACTCCTTGTTCTTGGCGATGGCGAGGCACACCTCCGCCCCGCTGGGCGCGGACGCGGCGCCGTCGGGCAGCGTCTGCGCAGAACATTATGATATGTTTCTATTGTTATATGATAACTCCTCATAATTTTTGAATTTCTCGGTACAGCTTACGACATTTACAAGATGGTAACACCCACACACAAACTCGTGTGTACGTGTATGTGTGTGTCTGCCTGCTGTGTGTGTGTGTGTGTGGCAGCGACGAGCACTCACCAGGAGCAGTTCAACGCCGTCGTCGCTGAGGGTCTGCAGGTACTCGAGGGCGGCGGCGGTGAGCGCTGCGGTGCCGCGCTGCAGCGTGACCGCGCTGTTGAGGTGCAGCGACGAGCACTCACCAGGAGCAGTTCAACGCCGTCGTCGCTGAGGGTCTGCAGGTACTCGAGGGCGGCGGCGGTGAGCGCTGCGGTGCCGCGCTGCAGCGTGACCGCGCTGTTGAGGTGCAGCGACGAGCACTCACCAGGAGCAGTTCAACGCCGTCGTCGCTGAGGGTCTGCAGGTACTCGAGGGCGGCGGCGGTGAGCGCTGCGGTGCCGCGCTGCAGCGTGACCGCGCTGTTGAGGTGCAGCGACGAGCACTCACCAGGAGCAGTTCAACGCCGTCGTCGCTGAGGGTCTGCAGGTACTCGAGGGCGGCGGCGGTGAGCGCTGCGGTGCCGCGCTGCAGCGTGACCGCGCTGTTGAGGTGCAGCGACGAGCACTCACCAGGAGCAGTTCAACGCCGTCGTCGCTGAGGGTCTGCAGGTACTCGAGGGCGGCGGCGGTGAGCGCTGCGGTGCCGCGCTGCAGCGTGACCGCGCTGTTGAGGTGCAGCGACGAGCACTCACCAGGAGCAGTTCAACGCCGTCGTCGCTGAGGGTCTGCAGGTACTCGAGGGCGGCGGCGGTGAGCGCTGCGGTGCCGCGCTGCAGCGTGACCGCGCTGTTGAGGTGCAGCGACGAGCACTCACCAGGAGCAGTTCAACGCCGTCGTCGCTGAGGGTCTGCAGGTACTCGAGGGCGGCGGCGGTGAGCGCTGCGGTGCCGCGCTGCAGCGTGACCGCGCTGTTGAGGTGCAGCGACGAGCACTCACCAGGAGCAGTTCAACGCCGTCGTCGCTGAGGGTCTGCAGGTACTCGAGGGCGGCGGCGGTGAGCGCTGCGGTGCCGCGCTGCAGCGTGACCGCGCTGTTGAGGTGCAGCGACGAGCACTCACCAGGAGCAGTTCAACGCCGTCGTCGCTGAGGGTCTGCAGGTACTCGAGGGCGGCGGCGGTGAGCGCTGCGGTGCCGCGCTGCAGCGTGACCGCGCTGTTGAGGTGCAGCGACGAGCACTCACCAGGAGCAGTTCAACGCCGTCGTCGCTGAGGGTCTGCAGGTACTCGAGGGCGGCGGCGGTGAGCGCTGCGGTGCCGCGCTGCAGCGTGACCGCGCTGTTGAGGTGCAGCGACGAGCACTCACCAGGAGCAGTTCAACGCCGTCGTCGCTGAGGGTCTGCAGGTACTCGAGGGCGGCGGCGGTGAGCGCTGCGGTGCCGCGCTGCAGCGTGACCGCGCTGTTGAGGTGCAGCGACGAGCACTCACCAGGAGCAGTTCAACGCCGTCGTCGCTGAGGGTCTGCAGGTACTCGAGGGCGGCGGCGGTGAGCGCTGCGGTGCCGCGCTGCAGCGTGACCGCGCTGTTGAGGTGCAGCGACGAGCACTCACCAGGAGCAGTTCAACGCCGTCGTCGCTGAGGGTCTGCAGGTACTCGAGGGCGGCGGCGGTGAGCGCTGCGGTGCCGCGCTGCAGCGTGACCGCGCTGTTGAGGTGCAGCGACGAGCACTCACCAGGAGCAGTTCAACGCCGTCGTCGCTGAGGGTCTGCAGGTACTCGAGGGCGGCGGCGGTGAGCGCTGCGGTGCCGCGCTGCAGCGTGACCGCGCTGTTGAGGTGCAGCGACGAGCACTCACCAGGAGCAGTTCAACGCCGTCGTCGCTGAGGGTCTGCAGGTACTCGAGGGCGGCGGCGGTGAGCGCTGCGGTGCCGCGCTGCAGCGTGACCGCGCTGTTGAGGTGCAGCGACGAGCACTCACCAGGAGCAGTTCAACGCCGTCGTCGCTGAGGGTCTGCAGGTACTCGAGGGCGGCGGCGGTGAGCGCTGCGGTGCCGCGCTGCAGCGTGACCGCGCTGTTGAGGTGCAGCGACGAGCACTCACCAGGAGCAGTTCAACGCCGTCGTCGCTGAGGGTCTGCAGGTACTCGAGGGCGGCGGCGGTGAGCGCTGCGGTGCCGCGCTGCAGCGTGACCGCGCTGTTGAGGTGCAGCGACGAGCACTCACCAGGAGCAGTTCAACGCCGTCGTCGCTGAGGGTCTGCAGGTACTCGAGGGCGGCGGCGGTGAGCGCTGCGGTGCCGCGCTGCAGCGTGACCGCGCTGTTGAGGTGCAGCGACGAGCACTCACCAGGAGCAGTTCAACGCCGTCGTCGCTGAGGGTCTGCAGGTACTCGAGGGCGGCGGCGGTGAGCGCTGCGGTGCCGCGCTGCAGCGTGACCGCGCTGTTGAGGTGCAGCGACGAGCACTCACCAGGAGCAGTTCAACGCCGTCGTCGCTGAGGGTCTGCAGGTACTCGAGGGCGGCGGCGGTGAGCGCTGCGGTGCCGCGCTGCAGCGTGACCGCGCTGTTGAGGTGCAGCGACGAGCACTCACCAGGAGCAGTTCAACGCCGTCGTCGCTGAGGGTCTGCAGGTACTCGAGGGCGGCGGCGGTGAGCGCTGCGGTGCCGCGCTGCAGCGTGACCGCGCTGTTGAGGTGCAGCGACGAGCACTCACCAGGAGCAGCTCAACGCCGTCGTCGCTGAGGGTCTGCAGGTACTCGAGGGCGGCGGCGGTGAGCGCTGCGGTGCCGTGCTGCAGCGTGACCGCCGACACCACCGTCGGCGCACTGTTGAGGTGCAACTGTTGAGGGCACGCGTAGATCTGTTCCTTGGTGGTCTTTTCTACGTTTCCTGTCGGTAGAAAAAGAATGCAATTCTATCACTACATTTTTGGAACATTACTGTTGCGGCCAGCAAAATAGGTTTTGATGGACGAACGTGTAATCACATCTTTACTGACATACATAAGTCCCAAAATGTTAAAAATGGGTGAGCCATGGTCTATACATATAAAGTCGATTAAAACTCAAGTGTAGAAAAGTTAATGCAAAATCAAAATTAATATTTTGACAATATTCATCTTAATATATATAAATCTCGTGTCACAATGTTTGTCCTCAATGGACTCCTAAACCACTTAACCGATTATAATAAAATTCGCACACCATGTGCAGTTCGATCCAACTTGAGAGATAGGATAGTTTAAATCTCAATTCAACTATTTTTTAAATCCCCAAGGGCAAAACAACGTTTGCCAGGTCAGCTAGTTTATTATATTTATCTTCAAGTACTACTAGTAGTGTACACGGGTGTGTACGGTTTTTGCGAGGGTTTTCAATGTCACGAGTTTGCAATACCCTACTTTCTACCCTTGTATCACAATGTACTAATGTCAACAACAGTGGTTGTCACTTACCTAATTCAATGTACTCCAGTTGATATTTGTTTAATTTCTCGCTTGTCCTTTGGCACAACGCCCTGAAATAATAAGTTTTATGTTTATGTATGTTATAAATAATAACATTCAGAAACATCGTCAAAAAAAATTTTGTGACCAGTTTTTAGGGTTCCGAAAAAAAAAACAAAATGCGATTCAGACTCTTGCATCGAGGGTTCCATACTAAAGAAGAAAATGGTAAAAATCAATAACATAGTAGTAGATTATTCAACATGGGGGGTAATGCAATACGCAAGGTTAAGTGTACAAACTCAGCCGTGTTTTTTGTTATCACTATTTCACATTATAACTGAACAAACTACTTAAAATAAGAGCTATTCACTATTACCTCCATGGGTATAAATAAATATATACTAGCGTCCTGTCAAAAATATTTTTATTTGCTACTACCTATTTTATAGTCGGGGGAAATGCTGAAATTCTCGTGAACAGAACTGTCACCCTGTGCTCTTACGCACACACGCACACTGTTTTGATTTACAAATCAAATCATTGATTCATTTGCTTCAAACATGGTAATAAAAATTGATGTTACAATTAATAATAGAGTCCTGACATGTTTTACCCCAACATGGACGTGCAAAACTAGTTCATATACAATTAAAAAAAAAAAAAATATAATATTCTGTCAAAAATGAACCCAGCATCTCATATTATGTGATTTGATTGTAAAATATTATAATATACTCGTACAAAGATTTGATAATAATGATTTAAAATTTATCCTAATTACCTGTAACACACGCCGTCAGTGAACTTCCCGATGACCACTTGACCCTTTTGAGGAGACTCCTTGATGGGGGAAGCTGTAACAACAACATAGTTTTAGAGCTCCGTGGGCCTCAATACCTGTCAACAATGACAACCATCAGTGCCGGTCCTAATAACATTTTAACCTGGTGCGAGGACTAAAAATGGCGCCCCTCTAAATAAAAAAAAATCCGGCCAAGTGCGAGTCGGATTCGCGCACCGAGGGTTCCATACTATAAAAAAAGTACGTTACAAGAATCACTTTTGTTCATGAATTTAATTTACATGTAGGTACTTTTGTTGGCGAACCGCAAACCTAACTTTGTTTATGGCGGTTTATTGTTATTATCAAAAAAATTATAATAGTTAGAGAGGAATAAACGTATGTTTTACAGGAAAAATAAAATCAAATTATTTTATTTGCCCAATAAATCAAAAACTATGGGGCACAAAAATATATAAAAATCGGTTTTAGAATATTTACACAAGCCCTTTAATATGATACCCCACTCAATATTGTTATCTCATTTTGAAATTTTAACAACCCACTTTAACCCCCTTTTTAAATAAAAATAAAATGATTTTCATATTTTTATGGTTGCAATGACGTTGGGTCACTATTAACTATAACTATTCTAAATTTCAAGCCGATAGCTTTGATAGTTACTGAAATAATCGAGTGTGTGTGTGTGACAAATGGACGGACGGACGGACGGACGGAGAAAGGGTTCCATTTTTACCATTTTAGTATGGAACCCTAAAAATGTTTAAGCTGTTTCTTTATCTTTCACCAGAAAAAGCAGTGGCTTCTGATTATTCTGCTGTCAAAAGTTCGTTTAACCAGTTTGTGCGAATACCTATAGGTATGTGAAGTGGTGGACAGCTGAAAAATAATTTTAATGATTGTCAACTTTCATTTATTTTGTTCAAACATTAAATCAATTAAAACTAATGATTATTAAGCAAAAAATATGAAAATAACTCTATAGAGCTACTTTTCTAGCTTTAGCACTTGCAAATTTTTTTATCAAGTCTGAATAATTTAACCTTTCGGCAATGGCATTTTTAACCGACTTCAAAAAAAGGAGGAGGTTCTATTGAGACCCTCCTCCTTTCATACTCCTCCTACATTGATAAAAAAAAAGATTCCGACGAATTGTCGTCGGAATCTTTTTTTTTATCAATGTATGTTCACCGATTACTCGAAGACGCCGATTACTTGAAAAATTATTTTTTTTGTTTAAAACGGTTTTATTTCCAGATGGTCCCATTTTAATCAGGTCAGGATCTGATGATGGGATCCTGGATAAATCGAGGGAACTCTTCAAATTTTATATAGACACATGAAACAATTTGGGTATTATTTGAAAGAATAAAATTTTCCAAGTTGTCCTATGGTCGTCACGTCAGAATCTGACCATGGGATCTTGGTGAAATCGAGGGAACTCTTCAAATTTTGCTAGTATACTTGTTTGCGCTTTACGCTAGCCCTCCGGTTTACGCTGGCCCGTGTCGCGGCGGCCGGCGGCCTGCCCCCGCGCATCGCGCCTCCCCGCTTCGGCGGCGCGCTTGAACAGTTCTTCGTAAAACCCCGACGGAGTCGGTCGACTGTTAGTGCCGCGTCGCCCGCGCGAAGTCGCCTGCCACGCCGCATCGTGCCGTCTTATTATTTATGAGGAGCTATTTATCGCGTACCATTTTGTGCCGCGTAGCCCGCGTGCTGTTTGCCGGCCACGTCGTCACTTGCCGTAAGCGGTCGCCGAAGAGTCCTGTTCAGCCGAGAATTTTGGAATCCGCGTGGCCCGCTTGAAGTATGCCGGTCAACGCCGTGTCGTATTAGTTTAGGAGCCCTAATTTTGCGCTCCTTGGTTCGCCGCGTCCTTCTAAGGCTGCGGGCCCATTTGACTGTCCGGAACACTGTTCCTTGTGCTCCCGCGCCTTCTCGCCGCCGCCGGACTCGCTACCCGCGAATTAGTGCCGCCGCCGCGAAAGACCCCTCAAAGAAGGGCGAGTGTGTTCCTTTGCATTTAACACAGCAGGCATCACACACCACATTCCATCATACACGAACTCACTCCCCGGATACCACGTGCTTGCTGTCTCCTGCGCCGGTAAGTACCTAGTAGTAAGTCGTTCTGTGCCGCGGGATAAAACCCAGTGCAATTCGCCATCTCTTTTTTTTGGTGGGTCCTTTTGACCCACCCCACCGCTGCCTGTGGGAATCCGCTGGCCTGCTCTGATGGGCCCGGCAGTTGCCCGCTGATTCATTGGCACAGGCGCGGTGCGTAATCATTATTGGTAGCAGAGCGTGGTTTGTCTACACCTCGCTTTGCGTTTTGCGCTGGTTTTGCCCGCCGCGCCGTTCATTTTCTGCGCCGCTGGCATAAATCCCGCTTTCCGCCACGCGCCGTGTCGCCCGCCGCGCTGTTAGCGGAAATTCCGCAATCGCCGCCAGTTCCGCTGCGTCAACGCCGCGTTTCGGCCGCGTTCCGCTTATTATAATTATAAGTTTAATTACATCATAATTTGTTTGTTACATTTGTTATTGTTTTGCGTTGCGTGCCGGTACCGCCCGCTCGCCACGTAATTTAACACGCGTATCTACTACGGTCGCGCCGCTTTGTTCATTGCGACTACGGTACGACCGCGACCGCGATACGACTTGTTTACTATTGCTTTAATTTTATTATTGCTTGCACTCGCGCCGCCCGCCGACTTGCCGGCCGCCTTTTCAATTTATAATTACTTTATTTTTGCCATTTGTTTACATTTAATTTGTTAGAATGTCCGCGAACATCAAAAAGCTAGCTGTACAGATACAGTCTGAGCTTCGCTGGGCGACGTCCGCCGCGGGTTTGATAGGCCGCGAAGATAGATCCGCCGCCCTATTACACCGAGCGGACCAGGTGCGGACTCGGCAGGCCTCTGTGGAGCAGGCCTTCCAAGACCTGCTCACCCTCGGCCCCGAACAGGAGGTACTGAGGACGGCTCAGGCCGATTACGACCAGTTCTTCGAACTGATGGACTCGGTGGTGGAGGCCGCCCATGGGATCCGGACCGCCGCTGATGAAAGGCGTCGAAGTGGCGCTTTTAGAGATTCCCCCAGCCGACCGCCCACACAGCCGGCATTATTAGGGAAACTGCCCACGATCGAGCTGCCCAAATTCGGTGGGCAGCTTCAAGAGTGGATGGGCTTCCTGGCGTTGTTCGACAGTCTGGTCCACGCCAGGAAGGACCTGTCCCCCACCCAGAAGCTGACATACTTACTGTCCTCGCTACAGGGCGAGGCCCTGGACGTGGTGCGGCACCTCGACCTCTCGGAGGAGAGCTACACCACGGCCCGGGAATTGCTGGCCAGGCGCTACGAAAATGTGCGCCGGTTGGCCGACGCACATGTAGCCCAGCTACTCGCCTTGCCCGCCGTCACCGGGGTGGCCGGCCTCAGAGAGGCCTTGCTTAACCCTTGCATTGTGGCCACCAATGCTCTCCGTCGATTGGATCTCCCCGTCGACCAGTGGTCCTTCTTGTTATTGCACATAGTGCTCTCCCGCCTGCCGTCGGAGCTTAAGCTCCGCTTCGAGCAGCGCTTCGGAGGGGACGGTGCAACCTATCTGCCCCCTTTCTCCGACCTCCTGAAGTTTTTGGAGCAGGAGTGCCTCCAGGCCGATAACTCCGGAGTTACCGGCCCTCGAGTGGCCCCTGGGAGGTCCGAGCATGTCCGAGGGGGTGGGGCAAGGACTGGCCCTTCGGCGGGGACCGGCCCCAACCGGCGAGGCCGTGGAGCCGACGCCAGAGAAGGTCGCCGGGTGTCACAGTACAGCGGGGCCGTGGCCACGAAGCTCCCCCCCTGTGCCTATTGTCGGCACCCCGGCCACCAGGTCCCCTCGTGTTCGCACTTCCTGGCCAAACCGGTTGCGGCCCGGAGAGAATACGTGGCGACACGCCAGTGGTGCTTCTCTTGCCTGGGCCAGCATCTCGTACGAGACTGCCCGCGCCAGCGGCCCTGCCCACATTGCGGCGGTGCCCATTCGGCCCTTTTGTGCGCTAACCGGAGTGGTTCCGGTCGCCGGGACAATGGGTCGCGCACCCCCCCCATGGGCGGGGGCGCTCGATCGCGCACCCCCCCCATGGGCGGGGGCGCTAGTCCTGGCCACCCGACCAGTCCCGTTAGGCGTTCTCCGGTGGACCACCAACCTCCTAGTGGAGGTAGGGGTTCCACCCCCCGGAGGAGGGCTTCACCCCCCCGCGGCATGGTCACATACCCCTCGCGTCATCACGACGGGGATATCGCGTCCGCCCCATTGGGCGTCGTCCCGCGTCGGTTCTCGCCGCCACTACACGAGTGGCCGCGACTGGAGCGCCATCCACCCACCATAGGTCGAGGCGATTCCTACCGGGTGCCGGACGTTAGCCGCATGGTGCGGCCCCAAATGGGTGAACGGTCCCCTGCTGATTACCAGCGCCCTAGGGGCGGTGGGGCTTCACCCCCCCAGGGGGGGGTCACACCCCCCTCGCATTCTCATGACGGGGGTCTGACGGCCGCTCAAATGAGCGTCGAACCGGCTAGGTTTTTGCCTCCCCTCCATGTGTGGACGCAACTGGAGCGCCATCCACCCGGGCTAGGTCGAGGCGCTCCCTACCACGCCCCGGATGCTAGCCGCATGGTGCGACCCCGGGTTGGTTATGCCGGATGGTCCCCACGTTGGGTACCCTCCCCCTCTCTAGCAGCGCCCCAGCCGGAGTACCCCCGTCAGTGGGCTCCCGCTGGTGAAGGCGCGTCGCGCTAGGTGTCCGCCACCCTAGCTGCCACCTAGCCACCTCCCCTGAGACTTTGGATCTACAGCAGTCAGTATGCCAGACCATACTTTTGTCGACTGCCTCAGGGAGGTTAGGGTCTCAGACTACAGGAGTGGCTCTCCATTGTGGCCTCACTTCCGAATGTTAATCGGATTTCGATGCCTCGTTGCTTCCTACCGCCCGGAAGGTGCCACGCCAGTCTCCACGGCTTTTGTGATGCGTCCGAAAAGGGGTACGCAGCCGTGGTCTATTTGCGGACTGTCAGTGACACCGGCGAGGTCGCAACCCACCTTGTCTTGGCGAAAAGTAAAGTGGCCCCAATTCGGTCACGCTTGACGATACCCAAATTGGAGTTGTCTGGAGCCGCTCTTTTGGTGCGCCTTCTCAACCATGTGCGTACGTCCCTCCTATCGATTGTTGACCTGACAGAAGTGTACGCCTGGTCGGACAGCGAAATTGTCCTTTGTTGGTTGCGAGCCGCTCCCCACAACTTGGAAGTCTTTGTTGCCAACCGGGTTTCCCAAATCCAGAATTCGGAAACCCCGTTGACCTGGAGACATGTGCCAGGGGACCTGAACCCTGCAGATTGTGCTTCCCGCGGATGTGAAGCTTCCGACCTTGTCAACCACTCTCTTTGGTGGGGCCCTGACTGGCTGACTCGGAATGAGTCCGCCTGGCCTCAGAGTAGGTTCGCCGAGCCCGACGAGTTACCTGGCTTGCGAGTCGGAGTTGTTGAAGATAAGCCAGCCAATCCGCTGAGCTATCTTCAGGAACGCTACAGTTCCCTTGATAAATTGATTGGGGTGACGGCTTGGATTCAGCGCTTCACCCACAACGCTCGGAACCCACGCGACAAAATGTCGAACCCGGTCTTGTCGCCCCTGGAGAGACAGGAGGCCCGGACCTTTTGGATACGTTTGGTTCAACTGGAGCATTTTGAGTCCGCTATTGAGACACTGAAGCGAGGTTTACCTTTGAAAGGCTCGCTCGCCCGCTTAAACCTCTTCCTGGATGACACCGGATTGATACGCGTTGGTGGACGCCTCCGGAATTCTGACTTACCCTATGGGGCACGTCATCCCTTGTTGCTTCCGAACAATAGCGCTTTTGTAAAATTGTTGGTGACGCATTACCACGTCAAAAATGCCCACGCTGGCTGCAACGCCCTTTCGGCCATATTGCAGCGCGAATTTTGGATTTTATCGGGACGACGCTCCATCCGAAGCGTCATTTTTAAGTGCATTCCGTGCTACCGCCTGAAGGCCAGCACCATGCAGCCCATTATGGGGGACCTCCCCACCGACCGTGTCGTGGCCTCGCGCCCTTTTTTGGCGGTCGGGACGGATTTTGCGGGGCCGTTCTTCGTCAAGAGCTCCAGCCTCCGCAATGCTCGTTCCCTCAAGGCCTACCTTTGCGTTTTTGTTTGCCTGGCTACCAAGGCCGTACACTTAGAACTGGTGAGCGCCCTCAGCACCGAAGCCTTTGTAGCCACGCTAGGCCGCTTCGTTTCACGCCGAGGTTATCCGCACCTGATCCGATCGGATTGTGGGACCAACTATAAGGGTGCCGATAGGTATTTGAAGGAAGTCGTCTAATTTTTGAATGAAAATAAGGTCGGCATCGGCACGGCAATGTCCAAGATGGGGATAACTTGGACCTTTGACCCGCCAGCTTGTCCCCACTGGGGCGGGATCTTTGAAGCCGTCGTTAAGGTCTCAAAGACGCATCTCCGACGCGTGATAGGTGAAACCATTTTGACATTTGAAGAGCTCGCTACCGTTTTTTGTAAGATTGAGGCTGTCCTCAATTCTCGGCCACTCTGCCCCTTATCGTCCGATCCCAATGACCTGGAAGTTTTAACCCCCGGTCATTTCCTAATTGGTGAACCCCTTAACGCCCTGCCCGAGTACCCCTTCAGGGACGTGAAGGTCTCACGGTTGTCCCGTTTCGAATTGCTACAGCAGATGACCCAAAATTTCTGGCATCGTTGGTATTTAGAATATTTGCATCTTTTGCAGCAGCGCGTTAAGTGGTCAGACAAGACCGACCCACCTAAGGTTGGTGATCTTGTCCTAGTTAAAGAGTCTAATTTGTTGCCTTTATGCTGGCGTCGTGGACGCATTCTTAAATTGATATATGGATCCGATGGGGTTCCCAGAGTTGCCGAGGTAATGGTCGGAGATTCGGTTTTGCAGCGAGCCGTCTCTTCCTTATCCCGGTTGCCCAATTGTTAGTGGACTCCAAATCCATGGGTCCACTGGCGGGGGTGTTTGCGCTTTACGCTAGCCCTCCGGTTTACGCTGGCCCGTGTCGCGGCGGCCGGCGGCCTGCCCCCGCGCATCGTGCCGTCTTATTATTTATGAGGAGCTATTTATCGCGTACCATTTTGTGCCGCGTAGCCCGCGTGCTGTTTGCCGGCCACGTCGTCACTTGCCGTAAGCGGTCGCCGAAGAGTCCTGTTCAGCCGAGAATTTTGGAATCCGCGTGGCCCGCTTGAAGTATGCCGGTCAACGCCGTGTCGTATTAGTTTAGGAGCCCTAATTTTGCGCTCCTTGGTTCGCCGCGTCCTTCTAAGGCTGCGGGCCCATTTGACTGTCCGGAACACTGTTCCTTGTGCTCCCGCGCCTTCTCGCCGCCGCCGGACTCGCTACCCGCGAATTAGTGCCGCCGCCGCGAAAGACCCCTCAAAGAAGGGCGAGTGTGTTCCTTTGCATTTAACACAGCAGGCATCACACACCACATTCCATCATACACGAACTCACTCCCCGGATACCACGTGCTTGCTGTCTCCTGCGCCGGTAAGTACCTAGTAGTAAGTCGTTCTGTGCCGCGGGATAAAACCCAGTGCAATTCGCCATCTCTTTTTTTTGGTGGGTCCTTTTGACCCACCCCACCGCTGCCTGTGGGAATCCGCTGGCCTGCTCTGATGGGCCCGGCAGTTGCCCGCTGATTCATTGGCACAGGCGCGGTGCGTAATCAATACTTGAAGCGAGTGGGGTATTTTTTTTAGTTAGTCATCAAGTCAGGATCTGATGATGGGATCTTGGTGAAATTGGGGAAACTTTTCAGATCTTATAAACACACCTCAAGCGATTCGGGTATTTTTACAACGCCTTGTGCATTTTGTTGCTTTCCACTAAAAAGTAAAAAATAAAAATGGGAAATGCTTTCCAAAAAACCAACTTCAAATGCCACTACAAAGGGAAAAATAAATTTTTAATGTACACCAATTTAAAGTCGGGCAATTTTTCGTACAATTACTAATAGTCCTTCTTACTTACTTGATATGCGAAGAAACGACAAAGTTATAGACAATCGCCCGACTTAGAATTGGTGTACATTAAAAATTTATTTCATTCCTTGTAGTGGCATTTGAAGTTGGTTTTTTGGAAAGCATTTCCCATTTTTATCTATCGACAAAATTCCGAGATCGGACAGTCTTTCCTGAGCATAGTAGACCGTAGGTAAGTTTTAATTTACTAAAACTTCGTACTCCTTTAGCAACAATTACAGGCACAGTTAGTACAATACGAAGCGCTGTCCATACATTAGGGAAAATATCATGCCAATAATTTTTAGGGTTCCATACCAATTTGGTAAAACTGGAACCCTTATGGTGAGACTTTCTCCGTCCGTCCGTCCGTCCGTCTGTCACACTCGATTATTTCAGTAACTAGCTATCGACTTGAAATTTGGAATAGTCTTAGGTAATAATGACCCAACGCCATTGCACTCATAAAATATTGACAATTGTTTTTATTTATATTTAAAAAAGGGGGGAAAACCGGGACTTCGAATTTTCAAAATGAGATAACAATATTATATATAGGAATTTTCTACAATTTTCTAAATTTAGTTTGCATGATATATGACTATGAATGCTATGTACACTTTTAATTGATTTACATATCAGTTAGTGTGGTGTTGTGTATGTTTTCGTGCTTTAAGTCTTATATGTAAATTGTAAGTGTGCTTATTAAATAAATAAATAAATAAATAAATAAATAACAATATTGAGCGGGGTATCATATAAAAGGGCGTTACTTGTGTATTCTGAAACCGATTTTTATTTATTTTTATGCCCGATAGTTTTTGATTTATTGAGCAAGACGTGCAGGACGGCGTCGAACTTCCTCGTGGACTCCGTGTCGGCCGGACGCACCATCAGCTCGCCGTGCTGCTGCCGACTGGACGCGTCCACCGGCAGGACTGTCGCGTTGTTCTCACCCGTCATGCTGAACTGCACCACGTCGTGCAGGACGGCGTCGAACTTCCTCGTGGACTCCGTGTCGGCCGGACGCACCATCAGCTCGCCGTGCTGCTGCCGACTGGACGCGTCCACCGGCAGGACTGTCGCGTTGTTCTCACCCGTCATGCTGAACTGCACCACGTCGTGCAGGACGGCGTCGAACTTCCTCGTGGACTCCGTGTCGGCCGGACGCACCATCAGCTCGCCGTGCTGCTGCCGACTGGACGCGTCCACCGGCAGGACTGTCGCGTTGTTCTCACCCGTCATGCTGAACTGCACCACGTCGTGCAGGACGGCGTCGAACTTCCTCGTGGACTCCGTGTCGGCCGGACGCACCATCAGCTCGCCGTGCTGCTGCCGACTGGACGCGTCCACCGGCAGGACTGTCGCGTTGTTCTCACCCGTCATGCTGAACTGCACCACGTCGTGCAGGACGGCGTCGAACTTCCTCGTGGACTCCGTGTCGGCCGGACGCACCATCAGCTCGCCGTGCTGCTGCTGACTGGACGCGTCCACCGGCAGGACTGTCGCGTTGTTCTCACCCGTCATGCTGAACTGCACCACGTCGTGCAGGACGGCGTCGAACTTCCTCGTGGACTCCGTGTCGGCCGGACGCACCATCAGCTCGCCGTGCTGCTGCCGACTGGACGCGTCCACCGGCAGGACTGTCGCGTTGTTCTCACCCGTCATGCTGAACTGCACCACGTCGTGCAGGACGGCGTCGAACTTCCTCGTGGACTCCGTGTCGGCCGGACGCACCATCAGCTCGCCGTGCTGCTGCCGACTGGACGCGTCCACCGGCAGGACTGTCGCGTTGTTCTCACCCGTCATGCTGAACTGCACCACGTCGTGCAGGACGGCGTCGAACTTCCTCGTGGACTCCGTGTCGGCCGGACGCACCATCAGCTCGCCGTGCTGCTGCCGACTGGACGCGTCCACCGGCAGGACTGTCGCGTTGTTCTCACCCGTCATGCTGAACTGCACCACGTCGTGCAGGACGGCGTCGAACTTCCTCGTGGACTCCGTGTCGGCCGGACGCACCATCAGCTCGCCGTGCTGCTGCCGACTGGACGCGTCCACCGGCAGGACTGTCGCGTTGTTCTCACCCGTCATGCTGAACTGCACCACGTCGTGCAGGACGGCGTCGAACTTCCTCGTGGACTCCGTGTCGGCCGGACGCACCATCAGCTCGCCGTGCTGCTGCCGACTGGACGCGTCCACCGGCAGGACTGTCGCGTTGTTCTCACCCGTCATGCTGAACTGCACCACGTCGTGCAGGACGGCGTCGAACTTCCTCGTGGACTCCGTGTCGGCCGGACGCACCATCAGCTCGCCGTGCTGCTGCCGACTGGACGCGTCCACCGGCAGGACTGTCGCGTTGTTCTCACCCGTCATGCTGAACTGCACCACGTCGTGCAGGACGGCGTCGAACTTCCTCGTGGACTCCGTGTCGGCCGGACGCACCATCAGCTCGCCGTGCTGCTGCCGACTGGACGCGTCCACCGGCAGGACTGTCGCGTTGTTCTCACCCGTCATGCTGAACTGCACCACGTCGTGCAGGACGGCGTCGAACTTCCTCGTGGACTCCGTGTCGGCCGGACGCACCATCAGCTCGCCGTGCTGCTGCCGACTGGACGCGTCCACCGGCAGGACTGTCGCGTTGTTCTCACCCGTCATGCTGAACTGCACCACGTCGTGCAGGACGGCGTCGAACTTCCTCGTGGACTCCGTGTCGGCCGGACGCACCATCAGCTCGCCGTGCTGCTGCCGACTGGACGCGTCCACCGGCAGGACTGTCGCGTTGTTCTCACCCGTCATGCTGAACTGCACCACGTCGTGCAGGACGGCGTCGAACTTCCTCGTGGACTCCGTGTCGGCCGGACGCACCATCAGCTCGCCGTGCTGCTGCCGACTGGACGCGTCCACCGGCAGGACTGTCGCGTTGTTCTCACCCGTCATGCTGAACTGCACCACGTCGTGCAGGACGGCGTCGAACTTCCTCGTGGACTCCGTGTCGGCCGGACGCACCATCAGCTCGCCGTGCTGCTGCCGACTGGACGCGTCCACCGGCAGGACTGTCGCGTTGTTCTCACCCGTCATGCTGAACTGCACCACGTCGTGCAGGACGGCGTCGAACTTCCTCGTGGACTCCGTGTCGGCCGGACGCACCATCAGCTCGCCGTGCTGCTGCCGACTGGACGCGTCCACCGGCAGGACTGTCGCGTTGTTCTCACCCGTCATGCTGAACTGCACCACGTCGTGCAGGACGGCGTCGAACTTCCTCGTGGACTCCGTGTCGGCCGGACGCACCATCAGCTCGCCGTGCTGCTGCCGACTGGACGCGTCCACCGGCAGGACTGTCGCGTTGTTCTCACCCGTCATGCTGAACTGCACCACGTCGTGCAGGACGGCGTCGAACTTCCTCGTGGACTCCGTGTCGGCCGGACGCACCATCAGCTCGCCGTGCTGCTGCCGACTGGACGCGTCCACCGGCAGGACTGTCGCGTTGTTCTCACCCGTCATGCTGAACTGCACCACGTCGTGCAGGACGGCGTCGAACTTCCTCGTGGACTCCGTGTCGGCCGGACGCACCATCAGCTCGCCGTGCTGCTGCAGACTGGACGCGTCCACCGGCAGGACTGTCGCGTTGTTTTTCAGCGCCGGACGGGGGACTTCCGGGATCACGACAGCTGTTAATATGAAAACTAATCAGAGATTGAGCAGACAAGTCTATGAATATTCCCTAGCATTTTGGGTTTCCTGGCACAAATCCTGCGAACACTGCGAACAGGGACAGCGTATAAAAACTATAAAAAATATAATTCCCCGATTTTATCTGTGGTATTCGTGGACACCGACAGCCCGCTGTCGATAACCACCGGCCGTATCGCGCTCGGTAATACATTGACGGAAGGGTGTGGCAGTCACTTCTTTACGTTAGTAATAATATATAGTTGGTGGTAATAGGGTCCCCTTTGGCTGCGGAACCCTGAAAAAGGTGTTCTTACCGACAGAGGCTGGTTTGGGCGGGTGCTCCACGATCGGCCTCCAGCGCGAGACTTCGCCCTCGCCGACGGCAGCGTCCGTCTCGCTGTCCACGACGTCCACCTTGTAACCTTCCGCGGTCTTGGACTTGAGGGTGACGTTCATGCTCTCGCCGATCTAGAACAGAGATGGCATTATAATCACCTAGGCTAGGAGTGACGACCGGTAGAAGCAAGCGTAGTCAGGCCAGGTCCACTTATCATGTGATCCAGAAATTACAGGTAGGCGTCATGACGTACTATTTTCCGACGGCCGCCACTTGCCGGATGTACTTTGCTCGCGTTAGTTCGGGTACGGTCTATTTATGACGAGGTAGCCCTAGCACGTTAAATGCGATAAAGCTACGTGATAGAAAGAGACCACAACATTGCTTTTGTTGCGTGTTCTTTCCGCAGGCGTGGCCAGGCGCTTTTGCGAACTGAATTGCACTTTTTGTGTCAGTATTTTTTTAAATCATCTTGCAGAGTGAGCTTTCTGTACTTTTAGGTATATATAAAATCGAGTGTGACATACGGACGGATGGACGGACGGACGGAAGGACGGAGAAAGTATCACCATAAGGGTTCCATTTTTACCATTTTGGTATGGAACCCTAATAGAGGTATTCCGTGGCGTAGTATAGGGACTCCTATCTAGTTGAACTGATGATATGGCACGGGTGGTGGGACGCTGAAGACAGGGGACTGGGCCCATAACCTGACGAAATTCAGGTTGAATGATTACAAACATTCAAACTTTGTGATACACACCTTGACGCCAGCCGCGTCCAGCACACAGCAGAACTCCGCGATGTCTTCGTACTTGGGCGCGAGTTTCTTGCACTTGTCGGCGGCGCCCAGAGCGACAACCTTGCTGACGTCGACGAGCGCTGCGCTGGTGGCCGTGAGGCATCTGGCTCTGTAGTACGCTCCGTCCTCCGGGTTGTAGTACGAGAACAAGTCTCCAGGGTTTGGTCTGAAACAAAAACAAATCATTTAGTACTTAAGGGACAGGCAGACAAAGCCTGCCGAGCTGCTCCTGCACTCCGAGGCTTTGGTGTCCACTGACAAAAGCAATGACAGTCATTGTCGAGAATCTGTGGACAAGCGACGCCAGCGCCACCGTGCGGCGCCAAGCGGCAGCGACACCTGACAGCTCACTCAATTTTACCCCAGGTTTCTAGTTTTACCCGTGATGAGCTATTTAAATACACATTTCTAATCAGCCGTATGTATTTGAGATCTACGCCTTGATTTTTCAACGCCTCCCAAATGTATTGGTGCTCTAGGGAATCGAAGGCCTTGTTGTAATCGATAAACGCCAGGAATAGTGAGTACCCATACTCTTGGCATTTCTCTATGGTTTGCTTCAGGCTGTGCATGTGGTCTATGGTTGAGTATCCAGACCTAAATCTGGAATATCTATCTTTAACCGACTTCAAAAAAAGGAGGAGGTTTTCAACTCGTCGGAATGTTAATTATAATTAATGAAGAAGAACTTATGTCAAAGTCACTCAAATATTAAATTTGAAAATTATTATTTTATGAAAGCATTGCAAGGAAACCTGTGCGTCTGAAATTTCTCTAGAATAAAGGTATGTGAATAAAAAAAAATCAGCACTTGATGATAACATAATATGACTGCACTCACCTCTTAGGCAACTTAGGTTTTTCAGGCACAGTTTGTGCTGTGGTGGCCTGCGGAACAGTAGCGACAGAAGTTGCTCCGGGATCTCGCTGCATTGGTGATGATCTTTGTATGAACTCTGAGACTGGTTTTAGTGCAGACTTCTGTACTGGTTTGGGGGTTGGTTCCACTTGCTTTGATGCAGGTGGGGGTGTTTGCACTTGTTTTGTTGCCGGTGTAGGTGTTTGCACCTGTTTTGTTGCCGGTGGGGGTATTTGCACTTGTTTCGGAGCCGGTGGGGGTGTTTGCATTTGTTTCGGTGAAGGTGGATTATTCTGCACTGGTTTTGTCTTCGGTCCAGTCGCTGCTTTTGGATCCACTGCGGATAAAAAATATTAATTAGAGCTGTTATTTTATTTTCAAAGGAAAACTTCAGCTATTTCTACCTTACAAGCTGGTAAGACTATAAAGCTAATTAAAACAGGTATACAACATGTAGATTGTTTGATACTCGTAGCGCAGCTTAGCGGGACGATGATTTATAAAATGAAAATTTCCTTTTAGATTACGAGAAAATTATAATCAGTTCACAGTTCGTACAATTTTGATTTGCACAATTGACAATGGTGGTTTATAAAGAGACAGGAAAAAACATAGATATTGCATAGATATCATTTTAACACGGAGTGTCCAAAGGCACAGATTATAAAAAATCAACAAACAATGGCGGAAATGGCGCCAAAGTTCAAATGCCGTCTTGAAGGCCGCAACATCCTCCGCCGCATTGAAAGATTTGCTTTCAATTATTTATAGGTTCTATGGTGGTGATCCTCTATGGTGGAAGCAAAGGACAAATCTTGCTTAAGGGCCGTCGAAATTCTCCTTTCGTTGTTTTCACATCAACCACCCGATTAACTCCGTCAGGACCCGGGAATGTTCGGATGACTCGTCCCAAGCGCCAGGAGAGCGGAGATGCGTAGTCCTCGTGTAGAAGCACCATGTCGCCAATCTGTAGTTTGTGTCCGTCGTTGGTCCGCCACTTGCCACGATGTTGTAGTTCGTGAATATATTCTTTCTGCCAACGCTTCCAAAAATGCTGACGAATTTTCTCGATTCTCTCGTAGCGCGCCAGAGAGCTTGAGTTGTGGTCCAGAAGCGTCGGAGCAGGTAGCGAGGTCAGTGGCCGGCCAATCAAAAAGTGCCCCGGGGTGAGGGGTAGGAAATCGTCGGGAGATGAAGATAATGGACATAAAGGTCGGCTGTTTAGTATGGCTTCGACTTGTGTGAATAGAGTATCTAATTCTTCAAAGGTTAGGTGAGCATTTCCCATAACCCGTTTTAAATGGTGTTTTGCTGATTTTACGCCAGCCTCCCAGATCCCGCCAAAATTAGGAGCATAACTCGGTGAAAAAATAAATTTAATTTCTTCTTGAGTTGCAAAATCAACTATAGAATCTGTATTTTGCTGCAGAAACTTGCCAATTTCCTTTGCGGCGTGAACAAAGTTTCGACCATTGTCACAGAAGATTTCGAGAGGTTTTCCGCGCCTCGAGATCATTCTGCGCAACGCCAAAATAAATGAGTTTGAAGTCAAGTCACTCACTGCTTCCAGATGTATGCATTTGTAACGAAAGCAAATGAAAATGCAAAGATAGCTCTTCACAAGGCGAGCACCACGACCCTTTCTATTTAGTGTCATGAATGGACCGGCAAAGTCAATGCCAACGGTTCGGAAAGGAAAATCGGGGGTTATACGTTGTGCTGGCAAATTTCCCATCATTGGGCTTAGAGTTTGCCCCTTAACTCGCCTACATGTGACGCATTTTTGTACAGTACTCCTAGCGAGCCGTCTGCCATTGATCGGCCAAATTATTTCACGAACGGAAGCAAGCAGCAACTGTGGACCAGCGTGTAATTGATGGATATGATAATAATGAAAAATTAATTTTGTTAGATGATGTGATGAATGCAAAAGAATTGGGTGTTTGTGATTATAACTAAGATTGGAAGCGTCAATTCGTCCTCCTACTCTAATAATATTTTGATTGTCCATGAATGGAGACAATGACAAAATGTTTGATTTTGAACTTAGTGATTTGCCTTTAATTAATGCAGCATATTCATCCGCGTAAGATTGTTTCTGACTTATTAAGCACAGTAAATTGAAAGCCTTAGTTAATTCGTCTGTAGATAGTGATCCAATAGTTTTATCTTTAGGATTTTTAGCGTTATTAATAAATCTTAGTATGTAAGCTGTAACTCGTTTTAATTTAGTAAGTTTAGAATATTTTTCCATTGGTATGGCACATTCAATTGGTTCGGTTGAGGCCGCATGCAACTTTATTTCTGGTAGATTAAGGTTTGAGATATCCTTTGGCCTTGGCCATTCGGACTCGGATTTAGAAAGAAATGAGGGACCTGACCACCACAATTCAGACTCTTTGATTTCGTGAGGATGTACACCCCGTGAGATAAGATCTGCAGGGTTTTGAGTGGTTGGCACATAATGCCATGAAGCAGGGTCTGTAAGTTCACTGATTTCGATTACACGATTGGCTACAAAAGTTTTTAGGTTTCGAGCATTGCTGCGAAGCCAACCAAGGACAACATTGGAATCACACCAGTGTATCAGACGGTTTACCTGACATCTTAAAGAAGTTGTGGTGGCCTGTACTAACCTCGCACTTAATAGCGCTGCACTTAATTCCAGTCGAGGTATGGTGGTTGGTTTTATTGGCGCTACCTTTGATTTTGCACACAACAGTTTTACAGTTATATCGCCATCTTGATTGACAGATCTCAAATAGATACATGCACCATATGCGGACAAGGATGCATCACTGAATGAGTGCAGCTCTATAGTGACTGGTGATTGGCATAAAGTTAGTCTGGGAATTTGGATTGTAGGGATGGCTTCTAAATTTCTTGCAAATATTTCCCAAGACGCTTTAATATTTTCCGGAACGGGATGGTCCCAGTCTATCTTGTTGAGCCATAATTGCTGCAAGAGCATTTTAGGTATAATGACGCAAGGGCTTAATAATCCGAGGGGATCAAAGATTTTAAATGAAGAAGATAAAATTAGTCTTTTAGTTAAAATATCATTTGCGGGGGGTAATTCAATAGTAAAATGTAGGGTATCAGAACCAGGATTCCAACCCAAACCTAGAGTACTAGAGGATTCACTAATACTCAAATCCTTGGTGAAATCAATATTCGATGATTGATAAATAGCTCGAGAATTGGAACGATACTTTCGTAAATTAAAACAACCCTTTTTTAGTTGATCAGAAACACATTTTTGAATTTGTACTAATTTTTCTTCGTCGTCGGAGCCAGTTATCAAATCATCGACATAGAAGTCGTGTTGTATTATAGTTTTGATTTCGTCATCATCGCATTCCTCCCCCAGTTGCCAAATACATCGAGTACTCAAATAGCTGGCACTTGCAAATCCGTAAGTGACAGTATTTAAACGATATGTTTGTAAGGGCAAAGACTCATCTTCTCTCCATAATATAAGTTGAAGATCACGATGCTCTTCATTAATTAGAATTTGGCGGTACATTTTTTCTATGTCACCTGTTAAAATGTATTTGTATTGACGAGCTCTTATTAGTATGGAGAAAAGAGAATCCTGAATATTTGGTCCTACTAATTGTATGTCATTTATTGAAAGGCCTGAGGAGGGAACGCGTGCTGAGCCATCAAAAACGACACGAATTTTAGTGGATTCGCTCTTGGCTTTAAACACGGCGTGATGGCAAAGAAAGTAAGATGGATTTGGTTTAGGAACTTTAGATAATTGTAAATGACCCAAATGTGCGTATTCACGCATGAATTCAAGATATTGACACTTAATGTCAGGATGTTTATTTAGACGTTTTTCCAGATTGATGAAACGTTTTTTAGCTTGATTGTAGGAATCACCAAGACAATCAGGATCTTTAGTTAAAGGTAATTTGACACAAAACCTACCTGTGCTCAGGCGGTAAGTATTTCGTAAAAAATGATCCTCAGATGCAATTTCGTTTTTTGTTAAAATTTGATTTGGTGGAACAGATTCAAGTTCCCAAAATTTGCTTAATTGTTTGTCAATTTCGTCTACATGGGTAAAATTAGCAAGACATGATTGATTCTTTTGAGAATTTTGACTGAAGTTTATTGGTCCCGCAATTAACCAACCGAATTTAGAATTTTGCAATTTGGGATTGTTAGGGCCGAGAGAACGCTGCTCACTACCTAATATGTCCCAAAATATGTCGGCGCCAATTAAGACGTCAATTGGAAGTGGCTGATTAAAAGTGGGGTCTGCTAAACGTATACCTGTAGGGAGCTTTAGATTTTCTATATTGATTGGCGTTTTAGGAATGTTTCCTGTAAGTTTGTCCATCACATAACAGGTGAGTGTAATATTGAAATTGTTGTTAATAGACTCAAGTTGTGCAGTACAAGTTTCGGTGACCCGATTGCACTGGATATCACTGATGCCAACTACATTCATTGGATTTATTATTTGTGAATCAAGAGAGAGTTTTTGTTTCAGGGATTTGCTTAGAAAAGAAGATTGGCTTCCACAATCGAGGAGTGCCTTAACTGTTTCGGATTTTTTAGTTTTGGGATTCGTCACTGTTATTAAAGCAGTGGATAAAATGATTTGACTAGTGTTTTGTGTTGAAGTGCAATTAACTATGTCACTGTTGTTGTTTTTTGAAGTTGAAGGTGAGTCGTTTGTTACTGTATTTGAGACTGCAGTTTTGTTATGTTTGAAGCACAAAAGAGAATTGTGAAATTTGTTTTGACAGTGGCGACAGGCTCGAGAAGGACAGAAGCGAAGAGTGTGTGAAGCACTCTTCAAACAGTTTTGACAAAGTTTTAGTTTAGATACTTCAGCCTTCCGATCCTGAACGCTCATTGCTAGAAACTTAGGACAGTCATAAATGCGATGCTCGTCCTTGCAGACAGAACAACGGTATGTAATTGTATTGTTAGTAGTTGCAAAAGATTTTAATTGTGTATCATTAGTGTAGTTATTTTTTGTACGTTCGTTGTAATTGAATTTATTGTTGTAATTGTTGGTGTTGCTTCGAGCTGGTACCACCGTTGGCCGCGATTGTGATTTTTGTTTATCAGTTTTGTTTTGATTCATGGCTTCTAAAACATCAGCACGATCTGATAAAAATTTTGTAAATTGTTTAAGAGTGGGTACATCATCAAATGTGTTTCGACGTTCTTCCCATTTTTGCAGGGTGACATTGTCCAATTTTGATGACACTAAATGTATTATGAGTGTGTCCCAATGTTCAGTCGGTTGACCTAAAGTCGCTAGTGCACGAAGATTTTTTGAAACATGATCAATTAAAAATCGTAGCGACTTCTCGGACTCCCGGGCTAATGGATCGATGTTAAAGAGTGAATTTAAGTGATGTGTAATAAGTTGTTTTTTATTATCATATCGATCGCACAAAAGTTGCCATGCATTGCTGTAGTTAGCTTCTGATAACTCAATATTTGAAATAATGCGTGCAGCTTCACCTTCCAGATATGACACTAAATAGTGGAATTTATGAATAGGCTTTATTCGGTCATGCGTGTGAATCAGGCTTAAATAGGTGTCACGGAAACAAAGCCAACGGAAGAATTGACCGCTAAATTTTTCAATCTGAATTTGTGGAAGCTTGAAGCCCATATCATGATTGTCGTGATGACAGATAATAGAAGTTGACTGATCAGTTCGCTCATCACGGACAGCAGGTGGGCGGCTCGAATTCAAAACACTTTCATTTGTTTCAATTATGTGTAGGCCTGTAGCAATAGTAATGGTAAAGTCTTGTTCAATACTGTCACGCTCAGCAAGTTCAATTGACAAATTATCTGCGTTCAACACCTCAATTCGGTTTTGTAATTCGTCGAAATAATCAGAGACCTTCTTGATTTTTTCGGTTTTAAGTTTTAAATCACTTACTTCAATAGATGTTAAACTCGCAGAAGAAATTGAATTTAAATATGTTTTGTATTTTGTGATGCGCCCCTTAACTGAGCTGCGCTTTACCAATAGCTCCTTTAATTCCTTTGTAACAGTCTGTGCACTTTCAGTCATGTTGTAGTATAATTGATACAGATTATGAATGTGGAATCTCTAACTTAATAGTCTACTTTGTATTTAAGATGTAATTAAATATTAAAATTAATTTTAAATTTTGATTCACTAATAACCTATTTTACATGTAGTAAGCAGTCGCAAAAGTAAAATGATTTCAATAAAGTACGGGAACTAAAAAGAGAAATAAGTTTTAGAATAAACTAAATTGTACATAAAATTAGCACCGATGAATTTGTAAGTTCTGACTATTTGTAAATATTGTAAGTAAATTATAGTTTTGAATATGAGTATAGGTTTATAAACTTATAAAAGTGCACAATACAACCACAGTTCCTATTGCAAAGTCATCAAGGAAGCTATTTTATCAATTTCAAATAAGTAAGGTTAGCTCACGCTCCTGTTGGTTTGGTGACACCTGGGAGACCGGGCTGCGATGAGGTTGCAGTCTCATACAGCTGCTCGAGGTGGCTGCTGATGACTGCTAGGCAACCCCCACCGTGTCACTGAAATGTTCGGCATTCTGATTGAAATAATGTGAAAACAAGTACTTTTTTAACTGTGAAATATGAGCATAACCTATTTTAATGTAATTTAGTTTTGGATTTGACTATAGCTACAGGTAAAGTATGAAACTATTGTTTAAGCTAAGAGCATTTTATGTAATGTAATTTGTGTTTTTGACTATAACTGTAGAATAAACTGCTTCAAAACAAAGAACATTCTATGTAATTTAATTTGTATTAATTGAGTATAACCTGTTTTAATGTAATTTAGTTTTGGATTTGACTATAGCTAGGTATAGTTAAAGTATAATTATTGTTTAAGCTAAGAGCATTTTATGGAATCTAATTTGTGTTTTTGACTATTACTGAAAACTGTTTCAAAACAAAGAACATTTTAAGTAGTTTTTGAATATAACCTAATTTTAAACTATTGTTCAAGTGCAAGCCATTTTAATGAAATCTACTTGCAGTGGGAAGTGGCAGGATTGATGGCACATAACTGATATTTGAAGTCCGGCTACGCCTGCTCCTCTCTGGTTCTCAGGATTCCAGTTGAACATTTCCACTTCAAGATGATTTGATGGCCGACGCGCCGCGTGCGTTGTGGGCTGTGGCCACTGCCACCGCCATGCTCGATGCCACGGCTTCCGTCTTCCAGGAATTCGAAAGCGCTTTTGTCACGGTCGCCAGTTTTTATGTTTGATACTCGTTGCGCAGCTTAGCGGGACGATGATTTATAAAATGAAAATTTCCTTTTAGATTACGAGAAAATTATAATCAGTTCACAGTTCGTACAATTTTGATTTGCACAATTGACAATGGTGGTTTATAAAGAGACAGGAAAAAACATAGATATTGCATAGATATCATTTTAACACGGAGTGTCCAAAGGCACAGATTATAAAAAATCAACAAACAATGGCGGCATTGGCGCCAAAGTTCAAATGCCGTCTTGAAGGCCGCAACATAGATTAATTGCCCTAATAAGCCGAAAGCCTTATTAAGCAGGGAACGATGTAAGAATGCATGAAAATATATCACAAGAAGTCTAGCTCACATCCTGAGGGAACTATAGGGAGTTCAAAAATTTACTACAAATATTAAGTGACATCCCTAAAAAACAGCTGGTTCAATATCAATGAACTGGGAATATTGAAAATGATGTGAGGTTTGTTGATATCACATTTAGGGTTGCTACTTTTTATTTTTCAAAACGGTTAATATTGATTAATATAAGCCTATTTCTAGAACCCTAAAAGTATCAACCTTTGGGCTCCAAGCTGTCCTCGTCATCGGGAGCAGGCGCGTCGTTCTGCCTCGGACGCCTGTTCTGGTTGTTGGAGTACTCCCTGTTGGCTGCGCCGCCGCCGCGGGTCTTGTTTTGAGTGTTATTCAACTGCTGGAAGTTGGTGTTGCCGGCCGGAAGTAGGTTCTGTTACAATACAATAGAATATCAAATATTTAATAGATATCTAAATACGGGCTGGGCCCATAACCTGACGTAATTACTTTTAGGCGAAAACAACGAATCTGCACGTGATGTTCAAAGTTTTCGTGTTTTTTTTTGCAATTTGTATGCTAATTAGACATAATAGGCTTATGGCAGTCAATCTGCGGAAATGCCAGTATCGTCTTTACATGTTAGTATCTTTAACTGGGCACTTTCAAGCAAAGAAGAAGCTTACAAATTGCGAAAAACCGCTAAAAATTTCGCGGGCACAGCCGTCGCATGCCACTTAACGAATTGAATTTTTGTATTATATTAAGACAAGCAAAATTAACTATTTAGGTAACCCAAACGCACAATATAAACTTTACCTTTTTCGACGGGCGGTCGTGGTTTTCGTTGTTGAAATCCCTCTTAGGAGCGGTGGCGGGCGAGCGCGGGCGGCGGAGCGGGGCGGACGCGGGGTGGGACGCACTGTAGCGAAACACACACATTTTAAAGGATACGCAGTTTCTTTTTTTTTACACTATACAAGGTAGTACTTGACTGCGATCTCACCTGATGGTAAGTGATGATGCAGCCGAAGATGTTAACGTACTAACTTGGAAGGGGTAAGTAAACTCACCCCCAACGGTTTCTACACAGCATCGCACCGGAACGCTAAACGCTTGGCAGCACGTCTTTGCTGGTAGGGTGGTAACTAGCCACGGCCGAAGCCTCCCTCCAGACAATCTATCTTCTTTGTTGTAGTGTAATTATACTGTATATATACAGTATAATGTATATGAATTTATAAGTTGTGGTCTGTAGTTAGGTTTTTTTTAGTTGATCTTGTTGTTACTACATATTGTTTTTTGAGCTAATTAATTTACATTAATCTTAATGAAAATTAAACACAAATGAATTGAACATTACTCACGATGGTTCTGCCTCTTTCTCCCTAACGTCTGCAGCCACTTTCTTATTTTGTCTGCAAAATAGATGCAATGTTTGTTATACGGACACGCGATAAATCTTCAGGTTTAAGACTAAGACAAATTTTCGTTCGCTATTCGTATGTGAATAAGCTAGTTTCCCTTATAAGGACCAAAGGATTGTCCTAACACAATGCATACGTGTATATCCCTTTGAAGATCTACAGGGTTTCATCACAATACCAGTGTGTATCCCTTTAAAGATCCACAAAGGTTGTTTCAAGTCCCAACCAGTGCTTGTGTGTATCCCCTTATAGACCCACAAGGGTTGTTTCAAGTCCCAATCAGTGCATGTGTGTATCCCCTTATAGACCCACAAGGGTTGTTTCAAGTCCCAACCAGTGCTTGTGTGTATCACCTTATAGACCCACAAGGGTTGTTTCAAGTCCCAATCAGTGCATGTGTGTATCCCCTTATAGACCCACAAGGGTTGTTTCAAGTCCCAATCAGTGCATGAGTGTATCCTTTTAAAGAGCCACAGGGTTTTTTCAAGTCCCAACCAGTGCACCTGTGTATCCCTTTAACGGCCCACAGGGTTGTTTCAAGTCCCAACCAGTGCTTGTGTGTATCCCCTTATAGACCCACAAGGGTTGTTTCAAGTCCCAATCAGTGCATGTGTGTATCCTTTTAAAGAGCCACAGGGTTTTTTCAAGTCCCAACCACTGCACCTGTGTATCCCTTTAACGGCCCACAGGGTTGTCCAGTGCTTGTGTGTATCCCCTTATAGACCCACAAGGGTTGTTTCAAGTCCCAATCAGTGCATGTGTGTATCCTTTTAAAGAGCCACAGGGTTTTTTCAAGTCCCAACCAGTGCACCTGTGTATCCCTTTAACGACCCACAAGGGTTGTTTCAAGTCCCAATCAGTGCATGTGTGTATCCCTTTAAAGACCCACAGGGTTGTTTCAAGTCCCAATCAGTGCATGTGTGTATCCCTTTAAAGACCCACAGGGTTGTTTCAAGTCCCAACCAGTGTATGTGAGTATCCCTTTGAAGGCAGGGTTTACACAGTGTACGGCGCTCACCTGGCCAGGTTGTGGCACACGGCGCTGTGGCGCAGCTTCCAGTCACGCTGCTGGCACGCCACGCCGCAGTAGGGCGTCATCCCGCAGCGCGCGCACAGCACGTCGGTCGGCGCGCCGCACGACACGCACTGCGCGACAGGGTTTACACAGTGTACGGCGCTCACCTGGCCAGGTTGTGGCACACGGCGCTGTGGCGCAGCTTCCAGTCGCGCTGCTGGCATGCCACGCCGCAGTAGGGCGTCATCCCGCAGCGCGCGCACAGCACGTCGCTCGGCGCGCCGCACGACACGCACTGCGCGACAGGGTTTACACAGTGTACGGTGCTCACCTGGCCAGGTTGTGGCACACGGCGCTGTGGCGCAGCTTCCAGTCGCGCTGCTGGCAAGCCACGCCGCAGTAGGGCGTCATCCCGCAGCGCGCGCACAGCACGTCGCTCGGCGCGCCGCACGACACGCACTGCGCGACAGGGTTTACACAGTGTACGGTGCTCACCTGGCCAGGTTGTGGCACACGGCGCTGTGGCGCAGCTTCCAGTCGCGCTGCTGGCAAGCCACGCCGCAGTAGGGCGTCATCCCGCAGCGCGCGCACAGCACGTCGGTCGGCGCGCCGCACGACACGCACTGCGCGACAGGGTTTACACAGTGTACGGTGCTCACCTGGCCAGGTTGTGGCACACGGCGCTGTGGCGCAGCTTCCAGTCGCGCTGCTGGCAAGCCACGCCGCAGTAGGGCGTCATCCCGCAGCGCGCGCACAGCACGTCGCTCGGCGCGCCGCACGACACGCACTGCGCGACAGGGTTTACACAGTGTACGGTGCTCACCTGGCCAGGTTGTGGCACACGGCGCTGTGGCGCAGCTTCCAGTCGCGCTGCTGGCAAGCCACGCCGCAGTAGGGCGTCATCCCGCAGCGCGCGCACAGCACGTCGGTCGGCGCGCCGCACGACACGCACTGCGCGACAGGGTTTACACAGTGTACGGTGCTCACCTGGCCAGGTTGTGGCACACGGCGCTGTGGCGCAGCTTCCAGTCGCGCTGCTGGCAAGCCACGCCGCAGTAGGGCGTCATCCCGCAGCGCGCGCACAGCACGTCGCTCGGCGCGCCGCACGACACGCACTGCGCGACAGGGTTTACACAGTGTACGGTGCTCACCTGGCCAGGTTGTGGCACACGGCGCTGTGGCGCAGCTTCCAGTCGCGCTGCTGGCAAGCCACGCCGCAGTAGGGCGTCATCCCGCAGCGCGCGCACAGCACGTCGCTCGGCGCGCCGCACGACACGCACTGCGCGACAGGGTTTACACAGTGTACGGTGCTCACCTGGCCAGGTTGTGGCACACGGCGCTGTGGCGCAGCTTCCAGTCGCGCTGCTGGCAAGCCACGCCGCAGTAGGGCGTCATCCCGCAGCGCGCGCACAGCACGTCGGTCGGCGCGCCGCACGACACGCACTGCGCGTGCTGCAGCGGCGGAAGCGACTGCATGGTCATGTGGCGTTAAAATAGCACGAGTCTTAAGAAATCGATGTTTCCATACATTCCTAATACGAAAATCATTTGTTCGTGCATATTTCGATCATGTTGTGTTGTTATCTATATTCAATGTACTCTGTGCCAAAAAGCAAGTTATAAGCAAATACGCAAACACGGGAAAATATATTAGTTTTATGGCAATATTTATTACTTGGTTGGAAATTAGACTATATCAAAGAGTATATAATCACTAATATTTGTGACACCACCACATTTCGCATTCATTCATTCCTAAATTCATTCAGTAGCCTGTACGACGTGTCGAGAGTGGTGCCTGTTTTTGCGGGCAAATTTTTTGAGTAAATTAGTTGTGGAGTTCTCATCATGGCGGAAATGCAAGTAAGTTAATGTCAAATATAATCACAATTGTCCTTTTTTTAAGTATTTTGATTACAGTTCCAGTGTTCTAAGCTTTATAGATCGAAAGTTCTGGCGATGGGCAAAGTTACCCTAAACTTATCAAACTCATTCGTGTCAACCAAAGAGTATATAATCACTACGTTTTATGCCCGCTCTCAAAAAGTAGTCAGGGTTGTCAAATTTAGATATTTTGTTACAAGACGTACTTACCGACAACGTGACGTATAGTGTGTTGACGTAAAATCACAAAAACAAAGTCCTAAAACCTATTATTGGAAACACACACGTTGTATATTATTTGCTTTTTTTAAATCCAATTTAATTTTTTAAGTAGTATATTAACTATATAACGAGGCGAAGTTTGTGACATTATATTATGTAGAAGATAATTCGTAATATATAATAATAATAGATTCGATTGTAGAAGATAATTTTACCCTTACGAATAGAAAGCTAGGCTATTCACAAGCTACTTTATTATACTATATTTTATTAGCTTATAACCGCGACTTCTTCCGCGTAGACTACACGCAATTCTAACGCTTAAATTTTAATACCTCAGGGGTTGAAACCTTTCTTACTATCTTCTATTATATTTCTTATTAGTGGATATCTACATCATAATAGCTATCTGCATACCAAATTTGAGCCCTATCCGTCCAGTGCTTTGAGATCTGCATTATTTTTTTCATATTATATTTAGATGATAGAGAGCAGATTCATCTTTTCATCATCTTCACCTTATTATACCACTTTCTTCCCTTTCATTTTATTGTTATTTTATATTTCAGAAAAACAAACTTACCTAAGTCCAGAATCAGACAGAGGAAATCAAGACGTGAAATAGAATCCCGAGGATCCTACAATATTGATGGTGTAGTTTTAAAATAGCGAATAAAAAATACAATTTTTTTTTGGAACCACTGATTATTATAAAACTTTTAATAAACATTTAATTTTGAGTTTCCAGTTTTTTATTATATATTTATATATGCATGCAAGAGCCTTAATTAAGACTCTCAAACAGAAATGTGAAAATAATTTATTGGATAATTTTAATGTAATGTGACAACCCTTAAGATTTAAAACTTCTTGATGAGGCTTGTATGGAAAAGAGAAATAATCGCTAGGTAACATTGCCCACCCATCTAATTACTAAAATATTTATCATAGAAGTAAAATTTTGGAACCTATGCCAAGATTGCCTTTAATTGTAGTCGAGGTATTTTTTACGTATTTTTAAGATTCATATTTGCTTGAAAAATCTATGTGGGCAATGTTGGCCAAAAGTCCAGATAATTTTGCCCGCCATCAAAATTGAACGAATTTTGATTAAAATTTTAATTTATCAAAAACATTACATAGCTAATGCATGCGTATGATCATTTTAGTTCTATGAAATTAAAAATTTACTTTAGTTCCTATAGAAAAAAGTTGAGATTCGATCGATTTTCTAAAAAAACCGGGCAAAGTTGGCTAGTTTGACGGTAAAGTAATAATCTATGCTCCTGAGTCCTGACCATATCTGGTTCGGAAATAATTCTCTACGACGCGTCGGGCGTCGTACATGTCAGTAATGTCAAATAATTTAATATCTTTGAATTATATAAAAAGTGATGACCAAATAGCTGACCTGTTGACCAAGCCTCTACATAAGATAAAGTTAGATAAATTTAGGAATTGTCTTAGTCTAATTTAAACTCTCGAGGCAAAGTGGGACAAGTAAAAATTCTAAATTTTGTTTTTGTGATTTTGATCAAGATATATATTTTTTTAAATATTGTTCCATTAAGGGAGGGTGTTGAATATATACATTGTGTGTTTACTTAAAAGTACATAGCGTCGTTTGAAGATGCATTTTGCATAGTGAATACTATCCCTTAGATTTCCATGTGTACTCACCCTTATTCCTGCTAAGTTGGTACTTTATACTTGCCTGTCACCAGAGAGGGCGCCAACTATTTGAATCTTTAGTTGGTAAGCCCTGATGTCTGTCATAGCGTTTTGTGAATTCCTGCGTAGTGTTTTGTGATTTTCTTTTTTCCTGCACTAATGAGTAAAAACGGTGAAAAAGATTACCAAAGTGCAGTGGAGGAAGCTGGGAGTGATGTTTCTCAGTCTCACAAGGAAAAAAGAAGCTGCGACTCATCGTCAGACGAAAGCAGCGGGGACTCCGGAACGCGATTGTTCGCGCCCTCCGAATAAGAGAGCACGAAGATCAAAGGAGAACTCGGACCCACGGGTAGACTTTTTAATGGATCACGTGAGTCAGCTATCTAATTATATTCAGTTATACATGCCGAATAATGTGCAGGCAAGATCTGACTTACCAACTGTCTGTGTTGAGTCACCATTAGGCTCCTCTGCAGAGTTTCTAGTGAACCCCAGATCTAGACAGCTGGATCTAGGGGAAAATGAGACAGTTGTAGATGAGAAAAAGATTATAAGAGATGCGCCGGCGGAACGGGTGCAGGCTCTTTGTAGGCTACAGAGGTTCAGTTCAAATCAGTGGAAGGAAGTTAAATATTCAAAAAGCTTACAGACATTGTTAGCTAGGCCAGGTTTTACAGAGTTGAAGATTAATGATGAACTCTGTCACTTGAATAAAGGGAAAGATTTTTTAATGAACACGGAGAGAGTGAGGGCTTACAAACGGTCTTTTGGAGCACAAGGAACTGATGAGAAACAATTTGCAAGAGATTGTAAATTGGGCTAACAGTTCAACAAATGAGTTAACACCAGACAATTTGTATAACAAAGTAGTGAGTCTCTTTGGGCCAGAGTCCCAGAGTCATATTAAGAAAATGGATCAAATTTTGCAAGTGGTTTGTGGGAAGAGAGCAGAGTGCATTGAGGTAAGAAGAGACAGGCTCACAGTAGAGGTTCCTAATAAAAATTTACAAGCCACATTGAAGAATGTACCCCCGAGTGCGGATTACCTGTTTGATCCTATGTCATTAATGCCTGTGATTAAATCGTTGGGGGGATCAGGATCTTGGCTGAATATGCCAACATATATGAAAGAAGGCAAAACTTTTAAGAATAAAAGCAAGTCTGATCGTGAACCTATTGCTTCCACATCAAAGCATGTAGATCAGGGATATCGTAGCTCAACCTTTCGTCCTGGCAAAAATAGAGCATTTTATAAAAATATAAAAAAGGATACAAAGCCAAATAATAATAAGAAGAATGATTCCTTTCGGTCGAAAGATAAGAAGTGACAATCATATGAAGTTCAGGGGGGTCAGCTAATAGATTTCTTACCAGCCTGGAAAGATCTAGGAGCCAACAGCTTTATCATGAAAATTATTTCCGGGGCTCGCATACCTTTCATGAAGAAACCTCCCCTGATATATCCGTACCAAAATTTGATGAACAGATACAAGACCAAAGTTTCATGGGATATGACATGCATAATAAAAGATTTAAAAGAGCAACAGGTTTTGGAGAGACCAAAACAGTTAACACCAAGCTTCCTATCAAAAATGTTTTTAATCCCCAAGAGCAGTGGCAGCCTTCGTCCTGTGTTCGACTTGCGGGGACTGAACAATCATGTTCAGGCCAAACATTTTCAACTAATATCCCATGCATCAGTACCAGATTTCCTACAGGCCCAAGATTGGATGGTAAAGATAGATATTTCAAATGCATATTTTCATGTGCCAATAGCAGAGTCCCATCGTTGCTACCTCAGGTTGGTGTACCAAGACTAATTGCTGCAAATGACTTCTCTGCCTTTCGGCCTATCATCTGCGCCCCGGACATTTGCAGCTCTAACGAACTGGATTGCGGAAATCCTTCGTTCCAGAGGAATTCGGGTTCTAGTCTATCTGGCCGACTTCCTCTTGGTCCATCAAGACCAGTCCAAGTTGATTTCTCAGACTGCGGAAGTCGTGAGGATCTTGGAATCTTTGGGATGGCAAATAAATTATCCAAAGTCAATGTTGAAACCAACACGCCAATTGGAGTAACTGGGAATAGTCTGGAATACCGAGGAAAACAAGGTCTCACTATCTATAGAGAAAATAAGGAAAGTAAGAATGGCTGTTCTGAAGACATTAAACAAAAAACATTGCACCCTAAAGCAGTTGGAAAAGTTGTTAGGTCAATTGAATTTCGCCAATTTTGTGGTACCAAGAGGCCGACTGCACTGCCGGTACCTACAGATACTCCTCAAACGATTCAGACGAAACTACAAGAGGAAGCAGACGTTGCCTCCTCAAGTGATGGTCAATCTCAAATGGTGGATTCGCGCAATCAAAACCAATTCACTTCTACACCATCGTCCATTCACTCACTTCCTAACAACAGATGCAGCGGATGCAGGTTGGGGAGCCCAGTTAAACGAAATTCTGATGTCGGGTACGTGGACAGAGGAACAGATGAAATGGCACTCGAACTGGAAAGAGCTGTTCGCAGTATATGTGTCGATTCGGAATCGATCTCATACGCTGAAGGATGCTCATATTCTATTCCAATCAGACAACCGGACACTAGTGTCATACATACGGAACGAGGGAGGAACTCATTCCTTGAGTTTGCTCAAACTTACACGCAAGTTGTTGAGGCTGACAGAAGAGAAGAACATACTCTTGTCAGCTCATTACCTCCCGGGGAGGTACAACTGCACAGCCGATCGCCTATCAAGAGGGCAAAGGCTGTCCGAGTGGCATCTATTGCCCACGGCAACAAACCGATTATTTCATCGTTGGGGAACACCAGACGTCGACTTGTTCGCGTCTGCAGAAACAGCCGTGGTCAAAAACTATGTTTCTCTAGACTGCAGAGATCACTCAGCGCTGTTCTCAAATGCCTTCAGCAGAGATTGGGATCATTGTCTAGGGTGGATATTTCCTCCGCCCAATCTTATGCCTCGGGTTTTAGCTCAGCTAAACAGAGCAAAAGGTCTTTACATCATCATAGCACCTCTCTGGGAAAAGACCTTTTGGATAGCGGATCTGAAAGCACGAGCCTTGGAACCACCTATAATGATAGAGAGACTTTCAGAATGTCTGATCGACACTGCGACAGGCCTAGCCCCTGCGCAAGTAGATCAACTGACGCTTCAGGCTTGGTTAGTTGGAGGTGGGGTGAACAAATCTGCAGCTGGTCTGAAAGAGAGAGACAGTTGTTAAGCTCTAGTTGGAGACAGTCAACAATAAAAACTTATTATCCAGCTATTAGAAGATGGTTTAAATGGTGTGATGAGAATAAAGTGAATAGTCTTAGACCACAGTTACAAGAGATAGCTAGATTTCTGGCCTATCTGCATTTACAATTGCATCTTGCGTATAATACAATCTTAATTCATAAATCTGCTATATTCACATTTTGTAAGATCAATTTAGAACAGGGAGAAGAGCAATTGCTTATAAAACAGATTCTTAGGGCTATAGCTACAGCACACCAAGTTAAACCAAAACCACCAGTGTGGGATGCTGAAATAGTATTGGATTGGTTGTCTAGACAAAGTGACAAGGTCACACTCTTTGAGGCATCATGCAGGACTGCAGCTATTCTTCTGTTGGCATCTGGAAGGCGAGTACATGATTTAACATTATTAAGAATATCAGAAACTCAGATATGTATCTCAGAGGATAGAATAATTCTGTGGCCAGTGTTTGGCTCAAAGACAGATTCAATACAACATAGACAGTCGGGATGGTTACTATTGAAACACCCAAATCCACAAATCTGTCCAGTTAGATGGGTCAAACTTTTAATTTCACTCTCGGCAGAGAGAAGATGCAAAGAAGAAGGGCTGAGTCACTTATTTATCACTTGTGGGCAAACCTCGGCCAGCTTCCTGGACGGTGATTGGAGGATGGTTGAGGTCGGTTTTGAGAGAGGCAGGAGTGACTGCACCTCCTGGTTCATTTAGAGCTGCTGTGGCATCGGCAAGTTGGATAGAAAACCATCCTGTAGAAGACATATTAGCCAGGGGAAACTGGAAAAGTGAACAGACATTCCAAAGATTCTATTGCAAAGAAATAGAGAGAAAGACAAGAGGATCTCAGTTACTGTTTGATAATTTTAAACCTCAGTGATTATGTGTATTGTATGTGTTGATTGTTATTTTTATTTTTCTAAGACAATTTGATTTTTATGTTTGGTTTATAAGTATAAACCATTTAATTATTTCTTTTTATCTAAGAGTTTAAACTTTGAGAGTTTTAGTCTATGATTTGTAATAAGATGTCATTGGTTTCAGTTCTACTGACACAATGGAGATTTTTGGTCAATAATAAACAATTACATTTGTCACATAGCGTTTTGTGTTTGTCACCAGCAGAGAACAAACAGGTCTTCAAACGACGCTATGTACTTTTAAGTAAACACACAATATAATATTTTGAATTACAACAAAATTGTTATTGTGTGTTGAAAGAAAAGTACATAGCGTCGTAGGAATGTCTTCCTGGTGAAGACACTATGACAGACATCAGGGCTTACCAACTAAAGATTCAAATAGTTGGCGCCCTCTCTGGTGACAGGCAAGTATAAAGTACCAACTTAGCAGGAATAAGGGTGAGTACACATGGAAATCTAAGGGATAGTATTCACTATGCAAAATGCATCTTCAAACGACGCTATGTACTTTTCTTTCAACACACAATAACAATTTTGTTGTAATTCAAAATATTATATTAATAATAATGTCACAATATTTTATGATTGAAACATTATCTATGATCTATGATTTTCTTAATCTATGACTGGCAACACTCTCTTCCTTCTTCTTGACGTCCCTCCCGACTTCGAACAGCCAATGTTGGCAGTTAACAGTTTTTTCTATCTCTTTCATTTTGTATGACAGCCCCCCCTTCCTTCTCGCTCTTCGAGAACCACACGTTCTCAATTTTTTTTAGTTTTATTTTATTATGGCGGCCAATGGCGGCGGTGACGTTACGAATATAGTTAGTAAAAAACCCGTTAGCTACCGTTAATTAACCAAATTTATGGTTAGCTACCTATAAAATGCAGTTATTAACGGTAAATTATCCGACTACGACAACGAAAAAGGGTAAATAATCTTTTTTTTATTGTGTAGTAAACTCCTAGGTGAAGTGATAAATTGTTATCCGAAGGGTAAAGATTTCATTTAAGATTTTATAAATCATACATATTTGAGTAAATTAACGTAAACGTAAATAATTTACGTAAATAAAATATACACACAAGGTACTAATTAAAGTAATTTACCTAAAATGTACATAATTTGAACAAACGAGACGTTGCCGCTTCAATTGAACGGAGTGGCAACGTCGCCGTTTGGTAGCGGCGCGTTCATGTATTCTCTTTGGCGGCGCCGGCGGCGCGGCGGTAATAGTAATAATAATAGTTAAAAAATCAATGTTTTGTTCTAATCATTTTAATAATAAACAATAATAATCAACATATAGTACATTTTTTATTTACTTCACTTTACTTTATTTATTTATCTATCAGGAACTTTTTAATCCCAATATTTTAATAATTATCATTTTTATTTAATAATGTTTTTGATACTTTCTTTTAAAAACTTCTATAATTTTTTGCATCAAATCAAATCGTTCAAAAAACACACGTCGGCTGCCTTACTCGCTCCTTCCCGCTATAGTACTGGCCAAAGAGTATATAATCACTACGTTTTGTACTGGCCGCGATCGCCCGCCGTATGTCGGCCGGGCAGCAAGCGCCACTTCGTCCCCCGCCGCCCAACCTCCTTTCCGCCAGTTGAAGCTGGCATCATCGCGCAACTCGCGATACACATTTCAAGCCGCTAGCGGCATCTAGCGGTGGTATTTAACCGTAATAAGCATTAAATGCAGTTAATTAACCGTTAATAACGAAAAATGCATTTTTAACCGCTTGGTTAAAATCGTTAATAACCGGCTTCGCATCTATAGTTACGAACCACTAGGTAGGTACGAACTACGAAGCACCGCCAGGAGTAATAGTGTTCTGTGAGTCATATGGAAGCAGTGTTAGCAAATAGCAAGTGTCAGTCTCGAGAAACTCCGGAACAAGGTTCCTTGTATGAAATTCCTAACCTTTTTTAGCCAACATTCAGAAATTATGCCAGAATTGACAATTGACCAACATTGACCACCACAAGCATGAATTCAATATGTCGGCCGCCATTTTCAGCTGCCATTTGTGATGAGAATTTTGAGTTGATTGCTGTTTGTATTTTGTTGTTTTTAGTTTTTACGTTCGAAATTTCATCATAATTAAATGTGTGTGACTCGATGTTTATCGTCATTCGTCGTGTTGAGCCATTGTTCCTCCGATTCCTCACGCATAGTGCACGAGGGTTGACTCTTTAGTGATTTAGATAAAACGAGATATATGTATGAACGAGATATTGGACTCAATTAGTTAGTTTAATTAATAATTAGTGTAAATAGATAGTTAGGTACTTTATTATGATGAAACCAGTAAAGGTCACAGAACCTGTGAGATTTGCGGGATCATTGATCAAAGAGTGACATGATGAAAGCCGCTTGCTTTTTTCATCATTTTCACTAGAACGAAACCGGTGAGTGATACTGTCATTACAGTAATTATGATCTATCCTTTGTTTTTAGTATTTAAGTCAATGTGAAGTGAATAATCTGCACTGTACTGTACGTCCTAGCTGTTCCAGATGAATATTGAAATATCGTCACAGGATATTTACGGAGGATTTCCCATTGCTCTCATTATTAATAATGATAAAAACTTTATATTAGAACAATCATTTTTTGTGACTCTTCTTAATAATAATGAACAGCGGTCATGACAATGTGCACCAAGAGGTTATTGTGCAGCCTGGTCCTTAACCTTCCACTCTCTTTCAATTGTTTGCATCTCATAATTTTTACATTCCAGGTGTCGGGAATGGGTAAAAGTAGTTGGTAAAGAGGATCAATAGAAAAACTTAACAAGAAGCGAAATGTGTGTGCTAAACCACTTTGAAACCAAATACCAACTTTAAATTTAGCTGCCTCGCCTCTAACTGACAGACAATTGAAGGAATTACCCTTACAACTGTATCTGCCTACAGAGCCTAAAGGTAAGAAAAAGAAAGGTCAAATAATATAAAATTCGAGCCAACAAATTTTTTCATCACTATCACTATACATATATTTATATATGTATAGTTAGTTCAATTCACGAAGACTTGCCCCATTCCTACCTTTTACCATACCATTTTTACCATTACAATCGCATGAAATACAAGCGATTTTAAAGGAGTGGGGTGCGTCCTCATGAATTATATATAGATTAAGATATAAGATACCGAGTTTTTCCCCTTTGCTCTGTGCAATTGTATTTCAGTCTTTACAATAGTGTTGTTTGAAGAATTAGTGCCTTTTATGATGTTATTCTATTGTAACAATATTATTCTCTCAGATATTTCAAAGTAATATACATTAAATAATATTATTAATATATGTATGTGTTGATTATTTCAGAACACCGCCCAGAAGCAGTGCCATCTACAAGCCAACAAAAAAGTAGCCCTGGGGAGCTGCCTCAAATTGGTGTGTATTTTATACATTTGTTTAAAGGTTCAGAAAGTTGATTTTGCAGAAATTGTCCTGCTCTGTGGTCCCCACCTAACAGGTCCAATTAATTTATCATATTATCTTTTAAATTGCACCAAGTTTTAAGTATTTGAATGGATGATGATTAATACTGCACCAGTCTATCCACTTCCAAAGCACATGTCAAGATTGCACTTTGATTCCCACTACTTGAAAATATTTGTGTGGTGAGCATGAATGTTTTCTAGTGTCTGGTGTTTTTCAATATATTGTATTTATGTGTATCAAATATCTTATACCTTTTAAAGAGAAATATAAATGTATAATATACAAGAATTGCTTGTATGTATATAATCTGAATCTCGGAAATGGCTAGAACGATTTTCATGAAATTTAATATACAGAGGTTTTCGGGGGTGATAATCGATCTAGCTAAGATTCATTTTTAGAAAATTAAACAAAAAAAATACCGAGCATAGTCCAACTAGTTAGGTATATTTATCAGTTATTTAGTACCCCATGTGTGTCCTGATATATATTTTAAATATTTATGTACATTTCAAGCAAATTTACCAATAAAAATTATTAATTGCAAATGTTATGTATAATTTACATTTTATTCTTTCAGAAAGGACACCTGCGAGACCTGTAAAGAGATCTGGTGAAGTTCTTTCAAATAAAGAAAAAGCAATGAAATTATCACAAGACAACATCAGTATTTTTTTGTAATAATATGAATTTTTTTGTAATAATATGAACTTGGCAGGTATGGGCGTAAATTTAAGGAGCACACCACGGGTGTGCCCGCGAAATTCAAATTTTTCGTGGTTTTTCGCGATTTTTAAGCTAATAAGACATAATAGGCTTATGGCCGTCAAATTGCAATAATCCCAATATCTTCTTCACGTGTTTTTATAAAAATCTCTGCTCGAAAGTGTCGAACTAAAGAAATTAGTCTGAGATTTGCGAGTTACTTACATAAAACTCGATACTCGGACTAATTTCCTAGGATACACATTTTTATGCAAAGATTTTGATATAACCATGTAAAGATGATACTGACATTCTCGCAAATTGATTGCCATAAGCCTATCATGTCTAATTAGCGTACAAATTGCAAAAAACCACGAAAATTTTGAATTTTGCGGGCAGACCCGTTGATTTCACGTTAATAAAGATTAATCAACTGATAATTTTGTTTAATTTTCCTATTTCATCTTCCTGCAATTCTGAAGTTAATATGTAGATAAGTAGGTACGAATAATTTATCGATATCGACAAACCCTAAATATCGATAAGTGTCACATCCCTTGATACGTTGCACATCCCTATTGGACAGAGACTACTAAGTTAGTCTTTAGTCTATGCTACTCAGGGAAGTTCATCGGTTGGTAGCAATGTTAGCTATTTTAAAAGGTTGGCTAAAGAAGGTTAGGAATTGGTGAAAAAAACTTATTGTTCTAAGTTCCGTCTCTTAAAACGTAGTGATTATATACTCTTTGGCAAGTGTTAGCATTTTAGCAACAGCAAGGAGACGAAAATTTAACAGGATTTGATTTTTTATTTATTCGTTTTCACGTTTATTCGTTTTAAAAAGTTTTAAGCCGAGATATATTCGATTTATGCTGTTTAAATTGATAAATTGTGTTTCAAGTGTTGTGCAAATTTTTTTTTACCGTGATGAAGATTTGCTGTGTTCCCTTTTGTTATAAGAAGCTAAATTTACATAGAATTCCTTTTACTAACCCTGATAGATGGAAGGTATGGTTGGATGTTTGTCCGTTTTTGTGTAAATACTCTCGCAAGCAATTGGAAGATGTTAGGATTTGCCGTATTCATTTCAAGCAAGAGCACATTCTTAATAATTCTAGATTATCTTTAGATGCAGTTCCTTCTTTGCATCTACCTGTCTATGAAACCCCAGTCGAGGCATCGCCTCAACCATCCAATGTTAAATATCTCGAAATAACTCCTCTAGAGGCATCGCCTCAATTATCCAATGTTAAATATCTCGAAATAACTCCTCTACTTGATAATGAACCTCTCAACATTAAAGTTGTAAGTGTAATTCCAGGCCAATGCCAAATAGACCAAGTTACTTGTGATACATCCTCTCGCGCGTCACTTCTTTCATCAGCTGATGTAGAACATTCCTTGAGAGCCCCTCAAAATCTTGAAAAAGTGCAATCATTAGGTACTGCCCACGACCAGGATATGCCATTAGAGCCCCAAGTAAATATTGTTAACTACTCGCAATTAAGCCCTGTCTCATTACCTTCAGGAATTATTCCTGAAAGGGAACAACCCGCAACAAGCTCACAAATGCATGAGACGGTAATATATTCTCTTCTTGATGAAGATATGCCAATAGAGCCAAGAACAAATGTCAGTTGTTTACATCAATTGCAACAAAGTCCCATCCCATCTAACACAATCTCTTGCAATACTGTTTCTCCAGACCATACCACTCCAGTACGTAACATATCACGTAAACTTGCAAGGGGATCTGATAAAATACCTAGAGTCCGCTTGAACCAAAATGAACTCACCCCTCGTAAGAAAAAGTTATATCAGGGAAATATTATATTAAAACGCAACTTAAAGATTATGACTGCTAGGTATCAAAAAGCTCAATCTAAGTATCAATCATTAAAACAAAAATGCCAAATGTTTATAAAAAAGTACCCCCTTTTAAACAAATTTGGTAAATTACTTGTAGACTCTCAGATACGATTGTCTGGTGTTAAACCAAAAGGAGTAAGATACACCACGGATGAAAAAATTTTTGCACTATCTTTATACAAATTAAGCCCCAAGTGTTACCGATATTTGCAAAAATGTAATGTAAGATTACCAGCCAAATCGACTATTGGCTCGCTTTTGAGTGACATTCCCTTAAGACCTGGTATTAATGATTGTATCTTTCAACATTTGGCAGATGCCGCCAAGAACAAAGATCCAATGGGGTTGCAATGTGTATTATTATTTGATGAAATGGCTGTTAACAAAAATTTGTACTTTAATTTTCATACTGGTGTAATAGAAGGTTTTGAGGATCTAGGGGGTGGAGAACGCACCAATAATGTTGCTGATAAAGCTTTAGTTTTTATGTTGCTTGGGCTATTTTCCCCTTGGAAAATACCTATTGCATTTTATTTTGTTCGGGATGGTATTAAAACAATGTTCCTTAAAAAGATCCTGAAAGAAATTATTGCTGAAATTTTTAAAACTGGATTTGTTTTGAGATCAACTGTGTCTGATCAAGGCTCTGCTAATGTAGCTGCGATAAATGCATTAATATCTGATACACGTGAAAACTTACTCAGGTCTGGTGATAATGATCCCTATGTGATCCATTATGAAATTGATGATAAAAAAATTTATCATGTGTATGATGTACCCCATTTGTTAAAATGCTTTCGTAACAATTTACAGAAGAAGGACCTGCTCATTGGGCACAAGCGTGCACAGTGGATGTTCATCGAGAGGCTTTATGCAATAGATGGTGCACGTGGTGTTGCCAGATCTACAAATCTAACCGACAAACATGTGAATCCAAATTCATATGATAAAATGAAGGCAAGTCTAACTTTCTTGTGTGACTTTAGTTTTTTTTTGATAATCCCATGTGAAATAGACGTTTTCCCCAAAAAAAAAAAACAATCTTAGGATATCCTCTTGTATATATAAAAATCCTTGACTTGACTGTGAAAGTTTGTTAAAATTGGTTCAGCCGTTCCAAAGATTAATTTTTATCAATGTTAAACACTAAAGACAATAATTTCAATAATGTGTGTTTGAGTATTTTAATTGACAATGTAGTGTTTGGCTATATGAAATGAAATGAAATGAAATGAAATATCTTTATTTCACATAGGCCTATTATATAGGCGCTTGTAAATGGTCCTTATGATATTTGTCACATTTGTATGGCGATAACTCCAAGTCGACTTAAAACTAAGTTTACGAGGGTTCCAACGCGCCCTGCACTGAGAAGAAGCCCACAACAACTATATAAAACAATCTCGTGAAAGAAAGAGGGAGGTTGAGTATACCAACTGACTGATATTGTCAACTCACTTTGTCAGCACGGTGGTCAAAGCACTTTCATTCTGTTCTAAAAATAAACTTTTACCCAGTTGTGGACTGTGAAAAGGGTTTGCAACTTAAAAGTAAAGATTTATAAAACTTATCTCCTCCTATGACAAAACACTCTGTTTATTTCTATAACTATATATTTTCAGGTCAAGTATGCTGCGCAAGTGTTTAGCAACAGTGTATCGCGAGTCCTGACCAACCAGATGAAGACATATGAAGATCTCCAAATAGTTCATAATTATACTGTACCATCTGTGAACATTGATAATGGCTATTTCACTGCTGAGATCCTTTTGTTCTTTAATGATCTGTTTGACAGCCTCAATTGCTTTGGCAATGACAGAGGTCAATACCGTAATGCTTTGTCTTTAAATTCCAAACACATAGATTTTTGGAATGATGCAGTGAAAAAGTTAGAATCAATGCGATTTGACGCAACAGACTCAAGAGAAAGTAAGCCATTATCGTTACGTAACTTTATACATGACATTAAAACTGTAAAACACCTTTGGTCGGACCTTCAAATGATTCCAGGCGTAAAATTCTTGAGTCTCAAGCGTTTAAACCAGGATCCACTGGAAAATTTTTTTGGCCAGATTCGAGGACAGGGTGGGTGTTACACACATCCTGACTGCCATCAGTTTGTTGCTTTGTACAAAACATTGCTTATTAATGATATAACAACTGGCCAATCATTGCATGCAAACTGCACCAATGATAATGATAAAATGTTGGGAAGTCTAAGAAATTTAGTTTCCACACGAAAACAGAATTCGGATATTATTGACGTTGAGCAGAGTTCTGATACTCAGAATCTTATTTTCATTGATAAATGTATTCCATCTGAAAACATTTTCCAGACCCATGCTGTATCATATATTGCTGGTGCAGTCTGTCGATCTTTGTTTCCCAGATTAGATTGTGCACAATGTCCAAACTGTAAAAATGCACTATTGTCCAATGAAATTGAACCATTTCACTCTTTAATATCAATTAAGGAGTATGATCCTAATAGCAGAAAATTGTATTATCCATCTGGTAACTTGTCTGCTTTAGTATGGCACTGTATTTATGTTATTGAACAGACCTTGCCAAAACTCTGTAAAGAGTACATATACACTGATATTATTAAACAGTTTGAGAATCTCGATACATCTTGGTATACATGCAATGAACACAAATTTCAGTTTTTGAAAATATTCTGGTTGTTTGTTATAAGAATGCAAGTTAGACAATGGTGCATTAATTTCAATAGAAGAATTCACAATGTTGATTCTAGGAAAAAGGGAGCAGAAATGGAAAATTTAATTGCTACTAAAGTTACCAAAGGTGCCAGTTATAGATCTGTGCGTCGTCGAAGTAATTAATGTTGTTTCCTTTGGTCTTCAATTTATCAAATTATATTTATCTGCACATTTCTGCACTCATCTCCTCAATTTATGTAGCAAACTGTAAATGCTTATAAATTATCAACTAGATAGTGTTTTCTGTAAATATGATAAAGAATCTTATTGTATTTTTATTCATATCTTTATCTTGGAGGTGTGGGGTGGCTATAAGGGAATGGAGGAGGCCACTGATGGGGAGGTAGGGTTGGTTGTTCATAATAAGTTTATATGAAAATCTTTACTTCAGTGTTCATTTGGGGAAATTAATCAATAATTACTTTTACAGTAACATGGCTCAGGTCATAGTCAATTCTCGGGCTCATGATTAATATGTAATAATGACAAACTTTTGAGATAATAATAAGGTGTGTATTTGCCAGTTTTCTGTACCTAAATAAATGTATTAATGACTTGAAATTATCATGACAGACTCAAGTCTCTTTTGTGATAATAATGTGTTAGTGTTGTCTGTAAATACGAGTTTTGAGATAGTTATAATGTGTGTATTAGCCAGTTTTCTGTATATTAATGTATAATAATGACTTGAAGTTATCATGGCAGACTCAAGTCTCTTTTGTGATAATAGTGTGTTAGTTTTGTCTGTAAATACGAGTGTTAGGTTGATACAGAATCTAAGTAATTGTATATTAAATCTTAATCATATCTCTATCTTGGAGGCGTGGGGTGGCTATGAGGGGATGGAGGAGGCCACTAGGGGTAGAGAAGGGTTGGTTGTTACTTTACTTGCAGCTACCATGGCTATTATTTTCTCAATTTGTTTAAACTAAAATCTACATTTAGTGTTCATTTGGGGAAATTAAACAATAATTCATTCATTTGTGAGTTACGTGACTCAGGTCATACTCAATTGTGGGATTCATTTGCAATAAAAGAAGGATACTCATAGTTAATCCTGCAATTTTACTAACTTTATGTAATATTGTGTTAACCAAATAAAATTTGAATAAGGTTGGTTGTGTAGTATATACCATTTCCTTTTAATGTGTTAAATTACGTTTAAGAATTAAAAAAAAAGTTTGTAATTAATAAGATCGGAATAAATCAGCCATTAAAAATTCATGTAGTTTTTGTTATCCTATAGTTATTGACAATCCATGAAAGGAAAAAGGACACAAGTGGTATTGAAGAAAATCGGTACTTTGGAAAATCGATAATTGCAAACCCTAAAACACATCACTATTTACCGGTTGGCGGTTTTATGAGAACATCCCTAAAGGTTCCGCCATTATCGTCTGTCATGGTTGTATACATACGTATCATGTTAGAAAGAGAGGGAAATAGGGGATTATAGGCAAAACCAGTGTTAGATGAGGGAGATTCACGAAAATATGAATGAAATTGTGGTGTGTTTATATAGATGTACATCATGTCGAAAAACACTCACACTACTGTAGTATACTAGTGTGCTATTGGTCTTAAAATGAAGTTCGAAGTTGCCTGTCTATATCCCTATAGTCAAAGAGTATATAATCACTACGTTTTAAGAGACGGAACTTAGAACAATAAGTTTTTTTCACCAATTCCTAACCTTCTTTAGCCAACCTTTTAAAATAGCTAACATTGCTACCAACCGATGAACTTCCCTGAGTAGCATAGACTAAAGACTAACTTAGTAGTCTCTGTCCAATAGGGATGTGCAACGTATCAAGGGATGTGACACTTATCGATATTTAGGGTTTGTCGATATCGATAAATTATTCGTACCTACTTATCTACATATTAACTTCAGAATTGCAGGAAGATGAAATAGGAAAATTAAACAAAATTATCAGTTGATTAATCTTTATTAACGTGAAATCAACGGGTCTGCCCGCGAAATTCAAAATTTTCGTGGTTTTTTGCAATTTGTACGCTAATTAGACATGATAGGCTTATGGCAATCAATTTGCGAGAATGTCAGTATCATCTTTACATGGTTATATCAAAATCTTTGCATAAAAATGTGTATCCTAGGAAATTAGTCCGAGTATCGAGTTTTATGTAAGTAACTCGCAAATCTCAGACTAATTTCTTTAATTCGACACTTTCGAGCAGAGATTTTTATATAAACACGTGAAGAAGATATTGGGATTATTGCAATTTGACGGCCATAAGCCTATTATGTCTTATTAGCTTAAAAATCGCGAAAAACCACAAAAAATTTGAATTTCGCGGGCACACCCATGATGTGCTCCTTAAATTTACGCCCATACCTGCCAAGTTCATATTATTACAAAAAAATACTGATGTTGTCTTGTGATAATTTCATTGCTTTTTCTTTATTTGAAAGAACTTCACCAGATCTCTTTACAGGTCTCGCAGGTGTCCTTTCTGAAAGAATAAAATGTAAATTATAAATAACATTTGCAATTAATAATTTTTATTGGTAAATTTGCTTGAAATGTACATAAATATTTAAAATATATATCAGGACACACATGGGGTACTAAATAACTGATAAATATACCTAACTAGTTGGACTATGCTCGGTATTTTTTTTGTTTAATTTTCTAAAAATGAATCTTAGCTAGATCGATTATCACCCCCGAAAACCTCTGTATATTAAATTTCATGAAAATCGTTCTAGCCATTTCCGAGATTCAGATTATATACATACAAGCAATTCTTGTATATTATACATTTATATTTCTCTTTAAAAGGTATAAGATATTTGATACACATAAATACAATATATTGAAAAACACCAGACACTAGAAAACATTCATGCTCACCACACAAATATTTTCAAGTAGTGGGAATCAAAGTGCAATCTTGACATGTGCTTTGGAAGTGGATAGACTGGTGCAGTATTAATCATCATCCATTCAAATACTTAAAACTTGGTGCAATTTAAAAGATAATATGATAAATTAATTGGACCTGTTAGGTGGGGACCACAGAGCAGGACAATTTCTGCAAAATCAACTTTCTGAACCTTTAAACAAATGTATAAAATACACACCAATTTGAGGCAGCTCCCCAGGGCTACTTTTTTGTTGGCTTGTAGATGGCACTGCTTCTGGGCGGTGTTCTGAAATAATCAACACATACATATATTAATAATATTATTTAATGTATATTACTTTGAAATATCTGAGAGAATAATATTGTTACAATAGAATAACATCATAAAAGGCACTAATTCTTCAAACAACACTATTGTAAAGACTGAATTGCACAGAGCAAAGGGGAAAAACCCGGTATCTTATATCTTAATCTATATATAATTCATGAGGACGCACCCCACTCCTTCAAAATCGCTTGTATTTCATGCGATTGTAATGGTAAAAATGGTATGGTAAAAGGTAGGAATGGGGCAAGTCTTCGTGAATTGAACTAACTATACATATATAAATATATGTATAGTGATAGTGATGAAAAAATTTGTTGGCTCGAATTTTATATTATTTGACCTTTCCTTTTCTTACCTTTAGGCTCTGTAGGCAGATACAGTTGTAAGGGTAATTCCTTCAATTGTCTGTCAGTTAGAGGCGAGGCAGCTAAATTTAAAGTTGGTATTTGGTTTCAAAGTGGTTTAGCACACACATTTCGCTTCTTGTTAAGTTTTTCTATTGATCCTCTTTACCAACTACTTTTACCCATTCCCGACACCTGGAATGTAAAAATTATGAGATGCAAACAATTGAAAGAGAGTGGAAGGTTAAGGACCAGGCTGCACAATAACCTCTTGGTGCACATTGTCATGACCGCTGTTCATTATTATTAAGAAGAGTCACGAAAACTGATTGTTCTAATATAAAGTTTTTATCATTATTAATAATGAGAGCAATGGGAAATCCTCCGTAAATATCCTGTGACGATATTTCAATATTCATCTGGAACAGCTAGGACGTACAGTACAGTGCAGATTATTCACTTCACATTGACTTAAATACTAAAAACAAAGGATAGATCATAATTACTGTAATGACAGTATCACTCACCGGTTTCGTTCTAGTGAAAATGATGAAAAAAGCAAGCGGCTTTCATCATGTCACTCTTTGATCCCGCAAATCTCACAGGTTCTGTGACCTTTACTGGTTTCATCATAATAAAGTACCTAACTATCTATTTACACTAATTATTAATTAAACTAACTAATTGAGTCCAATATCTCGTTCATACATAACAAACACTAACTAATAGAGTCCAATATCTCGTTTTATCTAAATCACTAAAGAGTCAACCCTCGTGCACTATGCGTGAGGAATCGGAGGAACAATGGCTCAACACGACGAATGACGATAAACATCGAGTCACACACATTTAATTATGATGAAATTTCGAACGTAAAAACTAAAAACAACAAAATACAAACAGCAATCAACTCAAAATTCTCATCACAAATGGCAGCTGAAAATGGCGGCCGACATATTGAATTCATGCTTGTGGTGGTCAATGTTGGTCAATTGTCAATTCTGGCATAATTTCTGAATGTTGGCTAAAAAAGGTTAGGAATTTCATACAAGGAACCTTGTTCCGGAGTTTCTCGAGACTGCCTATAGTGTTTTATGTCTATTTATGTCTATGTTCTTGACTTTGCAAATGGCGTGGTACTTTACGTAAGTTTATTATTTTAATTAACGCTATACACTTTATATTATACTTTATACATACGCTGATACACTTTATATTATACTTTTTATTAAATTCCATATTGTTATTTAGTTTTCCTTCTATTTTTTTTAAGTACATAGTAAAATAATTGTATTTTTTTGATTTTTTAGCATCTATTATTTAGTTAGTGTAAGATGTAAATTGGCACTGCTGCTAAATTAGTTTGTCAAGATGCCTACCTGTAGTTTCTTCGATTATGTGATAGGTGAACTTGGCCTGTCTATACTTGTAATATTATTATTGTGATTTGTTGTCTTTCAGGGTTGCGCTAAACAAAACTTTGGACGAGAATGATAAACTTAAGATGGATATTGAAGACCTCAAACAAGAACTCATCCATAAACAAAAGCTGTTGGAGGAGACCAACAGTTTCATAGAAGTCATTAAGGTAAGTTCATGTTTATAGTGGAATCAATAATTCACTGGAGTAAATTGACATTTTCAGTATTGATAGTTTTTAATGAAAGAAAAATAGTCTTGGGTCTAAATGATCTACATCAATGACTCACTCATTCATACATCATGGTACTAAACACATTTAAATACTCCTGTATGAGACAATACAGAGATATAGAGATAAAAAGTATTTCTTTCTTCTTTCTTTACCTCTGATTCAAATCCTGGACCTCTGAATATGAAACAAACGTTATACTTCTAGGGTATCACTCCACAGCATGGGTCAAAATTTCTTACTTGAACATAGCCCTAATTTTACCAACTTTTCATAAGTGCATGTAAATAATTCACAGCTGTTGGTTCTGGTGCATGGAAAAAGCTGATAACAAACCCAGCCAGAAATGCATTTGTTATTTACCATTTCACAATATCTGAACTTTTTTTTTACACTATTCAAGTTAGTACTTGACCGCGATCTCACCTGATGGTAAGTGATGATGCAGCCGAAGATGTTATAGTACTAACTTGGAAGGGGTAAGTAGTCACCCCAACGGTTTCTACACAGCATCGCACCGGAACGATAAATCGCTTGGCGGCACGTCTTCCACCAGACCAGACCTGAGCCAATTTAGAAATTATAAAATTCCAAAGTGGCCTGTGGCGGGAATCGAACCCGCGACCTCTCACTCGAATCCGAGCGCGCGTCCCCTGCGCCAGGGAGGTTGTCGCACTATGGGTAGCTAGTAGTATTTTGACCAATGTTAACTGTTACAAATAAAACTCATTATAATAAAAACATTATTACAGGAGGAGTTGGCTAACGGCAGCAACAATGACACAGGGATTGATGTCAATGACGTCAGTACCTTGGAAGACACTGTTAATGACACAAACAATACTGTAAACGGCACTGCAGATGACTCAGAGATTAGTTCAGAGTTAGACGCGTCCAAAGATCATTAATAAATTAGTACCTAATAGTAGCTAGCTAACACAGTGCAAGTTAATTAGAAGTAATAGGTTAAGTTACTTAGAATTAATAGGTTATGTATCCAATTTACTTATAACTCTATAAATGTCTTATTTATTTCAACATCTGAAAATGTTTAAATCTATTAGGACATGTGACTAAATAACTTTATTGAAACTTTATTGTAATTATTACATATTATTTTGTTCTATATACCTTTGGATTTGACACTGGTTTCACAAAACCTAGTTGTAAAGGTCTCAAATAAAATTTAGGCCCGGTTTCCACCAAAGCGGAGCTGTGTCTGAGTGACCAATTAGATTTCGTCATTTTGGTTACTCAGACACAGCTCCGCTTTGGTGGAAACCGGGCCTAAGAATGCTTAGAGTCAGGCAAACGTGGTAACCATTGATGGGTTTATAGTAGTTTATTTATGAATACTAAAGCGTTGTAACTAAACTTAGGGTAAATTATTGTCAAATATACATCACACTGCACACAAGGTAATGCAAATATAGATAAGTAGGTACACTGTACGGCTATTGGTGACATTGAACTTGTTTTTGCATTTGCTTTTTGTGACCTACAATGGCTTATGACCATGGTAAGCACCATAGATTTATAATAGATCGTCGCTCGCGCTCCAACTAGATAGAGCTCTTCCTAACAAAGACAGCTCTGTGTCAATTTGAAATTTGTATGGTGTGCGTGAAAAATTGTGATTGCTCGGGTATGCCAATTTAGGCAAAGTATTTTTTGACGCACTTTCGAAGTCGAGGGCGGCGTCTTGGACCTCTATGGTAAGCACCAAAGAGCATTTAGTAATTTATTGCTGTTTGATCTGAACTTGCACTGTGGGCAGTAATCCCGCTTTTGGTATATTTTTGTATGTTATAATTAAAAGTATCATCATTGAAAAACTGGTGTATGTAAGAAGAGTTGCTAGCTATAGTTTTAGAAATGAATTTTGGTGATATTCGAGTATTGCAGAAGGTCCAATATATTATCAATATGTTCTATAAACTAAATAGTTATCTTTCTAACTTGAGTTCCTTGTTTTAGTTTTCACTGTTTGAGTAGATAGGGTTGAATAAATACAAACTTAAGAAAAAAAAGTCTATCAAAGCTCAGTATCAGCTAATTTAATTTCTACTTTGTTTTTCTGAGACTATAATGCTGAATAGCATAATTTAAGTTAACATTAGTAGTAGATATTTAGTATTTTTTTAGTGATTTTGTCTTTGATTTACTCTTAACCTAATAAAGCTAATGGAAATAAAGAACACGTTTTTTTTTTCATTAGAAATATATATGCTACGGCTAAATCCCGAAGCGCGGCTGCACCTAGTTTTAGCCGGTTAGAACTAGTTGTAGCCACTTACTCTTGGTTAAACCTAGTACGAGCCGATTGTTTTCGGGTAAAACTAGGTCTAGCCTTCATTTTGCCGGCTACAACTAGGACCAGCCATTCCCTGTGGGATAAAACTAGGTCTAGCCGATATCATTCCGGCTAGAACTAGGTCCAGACAATCCCTGTTGGATAAAACTAGATGCAAACAACAAGTAACAGGCGCCTGGCTCACGCGAGTCGTGCGCCCCTGCCGCCCGCCACCCGTACACATGCGTTTGCCCTTGCGCTTTGAGAGAATGAGCCATCAAAAGAGTCATCAAAACAATCGAAATTACATATTGGAGCCCGCAATATGTCATTTTGATTGTTTTGATGACTTTTGACCAGAATGAGGAGAAACAATGTAAGCTGTGTGAAAAGAAACTAAAAATTGACACTAATAGGAAAGGTGCACAGGAAGGTTTGGTAAAACAAGCTATGAATATGACGGCTTCATTAAATGAAAAGTTTCCCCCATGTAAAGTCGGTGATACAGTCCGAGTAAAAATTCCCGACCTGGACAGAGGTAGAGGCGACTTTCCCAATGTGTTAATGGTTGTACTTGAATGTAACGACAAGGGGTTATACAAATTAGGAAACAAATACGGCAACAGAACTATTTTCAATAAATTAGTTCACTGTTTGTGAGTCAACATTTTTAGATACTGACATTGTTTCACCCGAAAAGAAATCACTACGCCAAATAACCAATGCACAATCGACCTCTGGTGGGCAAGGCTATAAATGATGCAACTGCAAAACCAATTGAGGCAACAAAAAGTGCCTCTGCAAAGCTGCTGGTATTTTGTGCAACTCAAAACGGCACCCTAGTTTAGGTTCTTCTAATAAATAGTTTATAAAAGTGTGATTTATAATTATAACAATATTCTTTAAATTACTATATATATATAGCTACTCGTGCTGATTCACTCACTGACTGACTGATTGATCACCTCTCCTGAACAATTTTGTATGAAATTTTTTTTTCAATGACCATTTCGTATAGTCAATAGTCAATAGTCATAGTCAAATACTTTATTTCACATAGGCCTAACATACAGGCACTTGCGAACGTCGGCATGACATTTCTTGCATAATAATGGTGATAACTACAAGTCGACTTAAAACTAAGTTTACGAGGGTTCCAAACGCGCCCTGCCGCTGAGAAGAAGCCCACAACAAACTCAGCCGGGTATTTTTTTTTATGTTATCACCATTTAACAAAATAAGTATAAATACTAAAAATAGGCTAGCAACGACAACAGAGCAATCTACCACTTATCAGTCAATTCCAAGGGTTTGTGTCGCTAATATAGTCCTTAATATTGTTATATGCCTTTTGAATGAGTTTAGGCTTGACAAACCCTTTGAATTTATTAAGTGACATTTCAGATACATGATGTGGTAACTTATTATAAAATCTTATACAGTTGCATGCAAATGATTTGCTAATTTTAGATAATCTTGTGCTGTTTAACACGAGCTTATGCTTGTTCCTGAGATTAATGGTATTCAGGTCACATTTCTTAGTAAACTTATTAATATTCTTATGTACATAAATTATACTTTCATAAATATATTGACTATGTATCGTCATAATATTAAATTCTTTAAATTTATCTCTGAGGGATTCTCTTGGACCCATTCTATAAATAGCACGAACAGCCCTCTTCTGCAGCACAAATATCGTATCAATGTCAGCAGCATTACCCCATAACAATAAACCATATGACATAATGCTGTGAAAATAACTAAAATACACCAGTCTAGCAGTCTGAATATCGGTCAGCTGCCGTATCTTTTTTACCGCGTATGCAGCAGAACTAAGTCTGTTCGACAGATTAGTTATATGAGGGCCCCATTGAAGTTTGGCATCCAACGTTATTCCTAAGAATATGGTTGCATCTACTAGTTCCAGTTCCTGATTGTTAAGTAGTACAGTTTGATAAATGACATTCCTGATTGTTAAGTAATACAGTTTGATACATGACAATATAGAAGAGAAAAATTCATTCGGAGGAAAAATAAGGAGAGAGCTGATGAATGAGGATATCTAAGACGGATGAAGAGCACAGCCAAGGGTATTGCAGATAGGTGGGGGTCGCTCGATCAAATGTCATTTGAAATGTCATGCAATTGGCAGTGAGTTGAAAAAAAAATCAAAATGGCGGATTCAAAATGGCTGCCATTCGAATTTCGCCGATATCTCGGAAAGTATAAAAAATGGAAGAATGGTTTCTTGACAAGAGCTGATCAGGACTCGAAGGTCTATTCGATGGATAGCAAAAAAATTCAAAATGGCGGAATTTATTTTTCCATAGAAAATGTATGGGAAAAGATGACTGAGGGTTGCGATACCTATATAGGCGGGAAGACAGCCCGCGGGCCACATGTGGCCCGCGCACCCACGCGCTCTACTAGTTATAATATGCAACTATTGTCTGCTGTTAAAAAAATGTTCCTGATTGTTCCTATTATATTAAAAATTGTACTCCTAATATAATTATTAGGAGTACAATTTTTAATAATTGACACTAATGTGTCAATTATAACAATGTGATTTATAAGAATAAAAAACTCTCTACGTTTCTTATTATTAAGTGTTTTTTTTAATATCTAAAAAAGCTCTGCCGATAGCATGCCGGCTACAACTATGTACAGCCAATCCCTGTTGAATAAAACTAAGACACACGCAGCTGCTGCAGACGCTGTGAGTCACACTCGCTAGAAGACCTGCAGTAGATCAGCAGCACCTGGCGCTCACAACCTGCAGAGCCTCGCTGCGCCCTCCACCCTGCGCCGCTGATGCAGATGCTGTGAGTCATGAGTGTGACGCGGGGCGGAAGGCGTGGCGGGGCACGCATCTAAGTTTTATCCAACAGGGATTGTCTGGACCTAGTTCTAGCCGGAATGATATCGGCTAGACCTAGTTTTATCCAACAAGGAATGGCTGCACCTAGTTGTAGCCGTCATGATGAAGGCTAGACCTAGTTTTACCCGAAAACAATTGGCTCGTACTAGGTTTAACCAACAGTATGTGGCTACACCTAGTTCTAACCGCCTAAAACTAGGTGCAGCCGCACTTCGGGTTTTAGCCATAACATATACAACGTGTTCAGGACGAATACGAACAACTCTAGGGTTAGGTTCCTTATCGAAAAGTAATCATAAATGGGTAAGGAACATAAGTTCTAAAATGGATATTTTCGGAGAAAATAATTTTTCTTTTGTAAATAGATCCAAAAATGTGTCCCATATGCCGCACTCTTATTTTTGCGACGTTGCCAAACTTAAATCATTCAAAAATACTACAACTACGGTCTGAGTAGTGATGTGCCAGTAGAAGCTATCTTGTCGGCATCGATAAAGTCTTACCGCGAACGATAGAATATAAATTTTCCTTAGATTTCAATCTTTTACATTTTGGCAATATTGAAAATAATTAATTTTAAACTTTATGATTGTAACCGAAATCATTATGTACTTACCTACTTCCTGCCAATAAAAAGACTTTATTTACACCGTTAGTAGGTACTCGTAAAAGGTAGAATACCGAAGTAAGCTGAATCTATTTAAATTCACTTAAGCTTACATACTGTCTACATTACATTTACCATACTCAAAAATACAAACATACTTTTGTCTGCGTAAACGTAGGTCAGCAAGCTCGTATAAGTTCATAACTGAATAGTTAGGTAAACAATTAAGTTCATCAGTAAGATTCTCAGTATCGATTGTCGATATTGTTAAAAATTATAACAAGAGCGCGCCGCAAGTTCATAAGCTCCTGAAGTTTTTTGTAGAACTTCGGGTCTCTCTTTCTCTCAGGTATACGTATCCCTTAGTTAAACTGCGATCGAAATACTAATTGTTTCCTTATCTTTATTGTTGAAGCTCCCTTGAGTGTGCGACGGTCCAGCCGGTTAAATCAGGGTTGTAGCTTTAAGGTACAATGTGAAATTGACTTTTTTTTATTTACAATTTACATGCATAATATGATATTATGTTATTAATTAGGTACAGGTATTAATAAAATTATTAAACATCGAGCTAAGCAATGTTATAAGCGAAAATTTTAGTAAATTCCCTACGATGATTTTCAAATACGAGTAATCTTAGGGAATTTTCTATCGATGTATGTGTAATATGCCAATCCATATTTGCCAATCTGAATGAGGCCAGCGTGATGGACTGTTGGCCTATCTCTTCGAGAATCGAGGGGAAACTCGAACTCGTGTTCAGCAGATTGCTACTATTGATCCTGAATTTCCTTTCTTCCACATTCATATTTTTTAAATTCACACATAGATGACTGTTTAAATCACTTTACTAAACCCATTCTTTAAAACGATACGAATCGTTGATAAAATTCTGACAAATAATTTTTTTTTTAAATTTTTCATTAAATCCTTATTGTGATAACCCTCGCTTGTGGCCACAAACAGTGTTCATTGTTTAGTAAAATTAAGACCATTCATAAGTTATGTTTTAAAATGCGACGATGTCAGTTTTTGCATAAAGGTGTGTGTAACATGGATAGTTGGAAATAGTTGAATTACTTTGTATGAAAACTGAATTTTATTTTTTTATTTTATTTAAAAAATATTTCTTATGTGGTTCGATTCCTATAAGTGGTCTGTTCAATACCTCGAAGTTGTTCGTATTCGTCCTGAACACGTTGTATATTGATGTACCCTAATCGGTTTTAATAACATTTACAGTGCGTACTTCACACCACTACTAAATAATGGATAACAACCATGGATGTATGGAATTCTGTAACAATCTGATTCAAATCCAAACTTTATTTTTCCACATTAACTCCTACAATTTTTTTTAATTACTACTCAATAAAATCTGTATGACAGAAATGTGCATTGAAAAAAAAGTAACTCTTCGTATGCAAAATTAAATTCCGGATATGAAAAACAAATACCTAGTGCCAATTGTTCTTAAAAACACTATATTATTTTTCTAGAATATTGTGGGTTTGGTTAAAATTTCATGTGAAAACTTGATGAAAACTATAATAAAATCATTCTTTTTTGGAAAAGAGCAGATATTATTCGTTCGTTAGCAAATGTCCCTGTGAATGAATAATCTTTTGTTCCAGTAAAATTCGAAATTACAATAGAAAAGCATAAATCAATAACTTAAAGTAAATTTGCTATTACAATAATTACTAAAAGTAAATCACTAGAAAAATCTATATTTTCAGTGTTGCAAAATATCATGATGTTAATTTTTTCTTCAAAAACACTTTAAAATGTTCACTGAAATTGGATTCATAAGTATAAGGCATCAAATCCGGATACATAGTAATGTCTCTTAACACTTTAAGATTAGCACCATATGGCAGTACACTCCGAACTTTCTTGTTTAAACATCCGGTGGCGTGAATGTAGTAATTGATGATTAAATTGTATATGAAATTCACATATTTGTAGTCTAATCTGCGCTTGGTTCATGAGGCGACAGTGGGTTTATGCTATTCAGATACCCTGATGTTATTATTGGAACTATGAAGCCTGCCTGCAAAGAATATTACAATTTAATAAAATATAATAAATAATATGTAATTTGACGACCAAATGGTGTAGCGGTAGTGAACCTGTCGTCTGTGTTGAAAGTTGTGGGTTCGATTACCACTACTAGTAAACACACAACACACACAAACTGGACTTGTATCACAGTTTGTGTGAGTAGGTACCGCTGCAGTGTCAGTTATTCCATCATGAAACTGCATTTTATTACAAACTGTTTCAGTTTTGAAGGGTACTGTAAGCCAACATGAGGCCAAATGAGAGCAAATGTCCCAGGATGATGAGCTCTGTGCAGTGTCAATTGATATTGACATACAACGCAGTGGGACAGCATCTGACTTGGGCAGGAGTGACATCTTGCTGGTAGGTCATTATACAGGGTTATATAAAAAATACCATATCGCTCTCTGCCTGTATTTGTTTACATGAAATCAAACAATTTTTGTTCTACAACTTTTTAAAATTAAGTATTAAAATATAAAAAAAATGTTATTTTTGTAAAGTGACATTATACTATTGTGGTTTTGCGCTGCAAGTTACATTACATTACAGACTAGGAACAAGTAGAGTAGCTCTGTAAAATATTGAATATCTAATATTTCTCGAAATATCGAGTAAATAAAAAAAGGTTGTTAGTTTTAATGTAAACAAATAAAGGCTGAGAGCGATTTGGTATTTCTTATTATATAACCCTGTGTAAATCTAACAATATTTTGATACTAGGAATATACAAACCCTATCAGACCAGCTAAAATATAGCAGCTGAGCTAGTAAAAAAAAAAGATGCAGCTGCATTACTGAAGATCATATAAACATACTTATACTTTTATACAATTACAACTATATATAATCTGATTTACCTTTTCAAAATATTTCCTTATAAACTTCTCAGGATTTTGATAAACCTGGTCCTTTCTGTTACACAGGGTTACTACTGTGACTTTTTGGTCCTCCCAGTCGTTTACATAATGCTGAATATTTATAGCAGTGTCTAAACCATCTGCTGTGTATGTCAAGAACAGGATTGGACGATCGTCATCTATTTCACTAATTTCAGTAAGAGGTGGCCTCAACGTGGGTTGCTTTGGTTCATTCGGTTAAAAAGATTTTGATTGTTTACTTTTTAGAGCAAAATTTTTATTTAAAGCTGCATGTAAGTCATTCTCTATTTCATTGGTTCTAAATACGATTTTATTTCCAGGTGTTTTGCTTTCGCTCTGGTAACCACTATCTTCTTTTTTGTTGAAACATTGGCTCAAGTTGCAAAATGGCTTTCAGTATATCGTATCTCTTTATTTTCTCTAAGGCATCAACTATTCTGTCTAGTGTTGCACATTCATCTTGCATGAATACTTTTAGTACAACATCTGCTTGGTCCGCTTTATTAACACTGTTTTCAATAAACTGAAAAATAAAAATACATGTAATAATCAAAATGAGACCATTCTAGTTCTGAGAAAACACCTAAGTACGTAGAAATCTGATGATAGTAAGAGATGTTGTACAATTACCTATACACATAATTTACATTACCTACAATACATATTTGTAGTTACAAAGGAAAGTATTAAAACTCAAATAACATTGTCATTGCCTTTGGAAATATTTTATAAATTTTATATTAAGACTGTATTTATACAAGTGTTGATACTAATAACTTTGAAGTAACACTGATAATAGATGACAATTCAATTAAAATGCTTTCATTTTAATAGCTTTAACTCATCTTTAACTGCTTATGATAGCCAGCACATGACAAGATTATTTCTTGTTTATTGAGTCTGTGTGGGAAGACAGCAACAATCATTGATCTTATTATAGACCTCAACCTCTTACCTCTTACCTCGTTGGCAACAATTGTTACAGCCATCAGAATATCAATAGATGTTTCTAACTGGTAGTGGCCTCTGCCATTGGCAATGTGCTATTTTTGTATGCAATAATACCATTAAGTTTAATCAGTTAAGCTGGACTTTTCATTAAATAGTTCTAGATTCATGTGCGAATGTGGATATTTCTTTGAAAAATAAATTTTCAAACTTACATTAAGATCTTCCTGTGCAACTCCCAATGCATACCTATCCCAACTCTCTCCAAGTATTAGGCATAATGTTCTGTGGTATTAGGCGAACCGCCAGGCGCCAATATTCTTCACGAGGCTCTGGCGCGCTTCGTTACACATAGCGCCTCTTTTAGTAGACGCGTTTCTATAATATAGAATATCTGTATGGAGATTTGACACAGTTTTACCAAGTGATTTCAATTTTGTCATTTCCTTTAATCTGTCCTCTTTCAACTTCTCTTCCAGGTATAGTGTGTCCATAGGGGAAACTGAGGACACTTGATCCCTCTGGGAGACTTGGTACATCGTAGTATTTATCCTACCATTAGTGATAGATTATTTTAAACTGGCAACTCAGCTGGTCTATGGTGCGGTATGACTTTTACGTAAAACAAGAAGTGTCATAACTGTCAGTTTGTGTCATGGCGGACGGTGTTAGTTTGTCGTGCAGTGGAACTTAATTTTGGTGAGTTTTCTTTTGTTTATAAAATATTGATGTAACACGTAAAAGATCTCGAGTTCTCTTTGTTAAGATCTGCATGATTATCAAAATGATTGTGCGAGTAACTCAAATACACAGAATATTAAACTTAGGAATTAGGTTATATTTTACGTTTTTGCGGTTACTGGGGACAGTTGGTGCGGAGAGTTATAGGAGACTTGATCCGGGGGATCAAGTCTCCCAGGAGAATGCAATTATCTGACATGAAAAAATTAAATGAACATTACTATTAATATATTTGAAGCTTTAAATTTATGTGTGTTAATTGATGGTGCGTTTTTTTTGGATAATATAATTTGACGCATATAACATCACAATGATAACTATGACAGTTAGTAAAAATAAACTTTGCATTGCAAAGTTTATTTTTTGTGATATTTCATGTTGAATTTGACTCTCACACCTTAGTTACATCATTATACATTTGTATGGAATTTGGTAGGAATGTAGAATGTTACAAACGGTTTGCAGTTGATGTTAAAAAATATGTAATTTATTCTCAGGTCTAAAATGCCACGAGAGTACAAAACCAAACAAGGCGCAAAAAAAAAGAGAAAATAAATTCCGAAATAATAAAAAATGCCGTTCATGATATAATTTATGCTGGAAAATCGATAAGAGGAACTACAAAAACCTACAATTTGTCACCAATGACGTTAAAGCGATATACCCGGAAAAAAAAGAGACGATTGCTGCTGGGAACACGTCACCCGAATACGAACCTAATTACAGGCAGTCTCAAGTTCTATCAAAAGAAGCCGAGGCAAATTTAGCCGAATATTTCTTAAAAGCCAGTAAAATGTACTATGGGCTTACCCCAAAAGCGGCTCGAGATCTAACATTTTTAGTTTTGCTGTTTTGATTTTGTTACTGTGCAATTTATGTTTTTCAACCAGATTAACAGACTTTGTTTTGTTCTGTTTTTTATAATGTTTTTTTTTATCTAAGATTTTAAAAATGAGTCTTTTTCAATTATACAGTATTATTAGTTATTAAGTTCAAATGAAGACTTGTCTTGATTAAAGTTACCAGAATAAAAGTAAAAATTGTTTTTTTATTTACCTACTATGTACTATATAATATGTAATATGCTTAAATATACAGTTGTATCAAGTGTCCCTCAAATATGGGAGACTTGATCCCCCCGGATCAAGTCTCCTTTATGGGGGGATCAAATCTCCCATATATGGGGACACTTGGTGTTCGATTGCGAGCATAATTTATAATCTGTTCGTATTTTTATGGCAACACCTTTTTGTATATGTAAACACTGTATTGTAACTTCCTTCTCTTCCTTTTTGCCCATGCAATGGAGGCGCAATAGCATTGAATTTATATTCATTAAAATAGTGTTATAACTATTATATCAAATTGATAAATGTGCAATTATTGTACTTATTGTTGGTGTAATAAACCAGTAATTGAAGTTAAATATGTGTCTAATTGACCATATTTTTGGTCCTACGAGCTACTTGTGAAATCACGAACAGTCTGCGGCGGTGAAGTGAGTCCACAAACATTTTTAATAAAGACATTATACGTCGTAATATCAATAATAAATTGTGCAAATATATAACTCTCAGCAAGTGTTAAAAATTTAAAATATTGGTTCGTGAATCGTCGTCGTGAATCTCAAGATCGGCAACGTGGTCGGCAACATTCGGCGCTTTTCGACGTGATTTCGACAATCGACAATCGACATCGGCATCGAATTTCATCTTACGGTTGTCACCATTGACAACTGTGGGGTCCAATATGCTACGACGGAGCGACAGCGCCAGCCAATAGCAAGCCTTTCGCAACTTCGGAGGTACTGCCAACCTACGGGTGAGATCCTTGCGAGATCCGACGCTTCTCCGATGCCTGCGCGTCGAATAGGTATCGCTATCGATCGAAAATCGACGAAATAACTTTCCGCCATTTTGTGACTCTTGCGTTTACGAACTAATAACCTGTACAATTACAAGTTTTTTATTGAATTTAAAGTGCCTTTAGTTCCTTTAGTGCCTTTAGTAGGAAATACGTTCATACGTCGGTGTTATACCTATACATTAATAATTGTGATAAAACTGCGTAATAAAATCAAATATGGAGAAAGCGAAATCGTCACCAGGGCTCGGTCCAGTAAAGGATTTATCATCATTGATTGCAGCCAGGGGACAAGCTAAATCAACAATCACTAAAATTTTTCAGTTCACAAGCGATATAGCTAGTGTAAAACGATGTAACATTAGCCTAATTAAAGTACGAAAGAAGCACTTAGTAGAAGCATTTGAAGATTATAAGGCATTAAACAGCCAAATTATAGCGAAGGAAAGCGCAGCAGGGAGTAGCAGCGACCCTGAAGATACATTCTCTTCATACGAAGATAAATACCTGACAGCGCTAGCCGCAATGTGTGAGGTGTTAGACGATCAAACTCCCATCGCTATGCAAGAGGATGTCCAGGACAAATTTGTTCATCTGCCCAAAATAACAATCAACACATTCAGCGGGAAGGATGAAGATTATTATCCATTCATTAGTGTATTTCTGAATATGATAGGTAAAGACACTCGATTAAATAATACTCAAAAATTGTATTACTTAAGAAGTTTTGTAAGTGACGAACCATTAAATATTATAAAAAACTTGCCATTAAATGATGCAAGTTATCAAATGTCCTTAGACCTGTTGGCTCAGAGGTATGACAACCTCAATAAGATAATAACTACACATATTAATTCTCTATTAGAATTAAATCCAATAGTCAAATGTACTGCTTCCAATTTAAGGTCATTTATAGCGACAGTCAAGCAATGCTTGAGTGCGTTACAAAGTTTATCGCAACCTATAGAACACTGGGACACAATAATTGTTTGTATCTTGACTAAAAAATTAGATAACTATACAGTTAGGTCCTTTTATGAGGAACATGCTGATAAATCTAAATTAGTTAGTTTAAGTGATCTCTTAAAATTTTTAGAAAATAGGGCATTAGCTCTTGAAGCAACAAACACTGACAAAAGGCTGGCTCCAACCAACCCAGCACTAACGGCCCCGAGGTACCCAACGGCCCAGCGTAGCCAGAACAGCCTCGCAGCTACTTCGTCACCAAAATGTGAGTATTGCCATGTTGCTTCACATAAGCTATATAAATGTGCTAAATTTAAGACGTCTTCTATAAAGGACAGAATAGCATTTATTGAAAACAAAGGAATTTGTAAGGTGTGCTTAAATTTTCACTCCGGAAAATGCAGTTTTAAGTTTAAGTGCTCCCGCTGCAAGGATTCAAACCATAATAGTTTATTGCACATCGATGCTAATACTAATTCTAACACAGAGCAGCTAAAAACTGTTTCACTTCACAATAATATTAATAATAATAAATGTGTACTTCTCCCTACAGTTTTAATAAAACTATTACAAAGGAATGGTATGCCTCTTTATGTCAAGGCAATCTTAGATTCGGGGAGTGAAATTTCGATAGTAACACAGGAAATAGCTAATGCTATTGATTGCAGCATTTTTCAAAATCCCCACACAGTGGTGGGTGTTTGCAGCGCAAGCAACAATGTTGATATGATTGCCAAATTTCAAATATATGCTTGCAACAGCAACTTTACAATGCCTATAGCATGTTCTGTTGTAAATAAAATTACATGCACGCTTCCGCATCAATATGTGGACATATCGCACCTAAATATCCCTCCAAATATTAAACTTGCTGACACCAGTTTCCACGCACCAGGTGAAATACAAATGCTTATAGGCTGTGATGGGTTTTTCCAGGTGCTGCTGCGTGAACGCATCCCGTTAACTCCGAGTGGGCCATATCTCATTAATACGCGGTTTGGGTATGTAGTTGGTGGTGCAATTGTTGGCAGTAACAAGCACCAACAATATATTTGTAATTTTCTTAAATTAGATAATAAGTTGACTACTTTAGAAAATAAGTTGAATTCACCTATCATTGAAAAACAATGTCGTTGTGACAAATCGTTAGACTACCAATTACAACAGTTCTGGAGTGCTGAGCAGGTACCTGAAGTGTTATTTGAAGGCACCTCAGAACAAAATTTAGCTGAAAAAAGTTTTACTGAAGGTGTTTCTTTGTCGGAAAACAGATTCACAGTTGATCTTCCGTTAAAGTGTAATATTGAAGATATAGAGCTAGGTGATTCCTTATCTTGTGCATTATCTAGATTTTACAGTTTAGAAAAAAGATTTAAAAAAGATAACCAATTGTTTCAAAGGTACAAGACATTCATTGATGAATATTTAAAATTGGGCCATGCTAAAATTGTAGATATTTCTCAATATGAAATAAACAATACGAATACCTACTACTTAGGACATCATCCAGTATTTAATTTAAATTCTAAAACTAGTCCCATTCGAGTCGTTTTTCAAGGAATTCAGACATCAAGTCACTTAACAATAAATGACTTATTATTAAATGGACCTATTGTTCAAAATGATTTGTTTAGTATATTAATCTTGTTTAGATTAGACAAATTCATATTAATATGTGACATTCAAAAGATGTTTCGTAACATCCTGATTAATGAAAACCATAGACATTTGCAAAATATACTATGGAGAGAATCAGAAAATGAGCCAATACAGTGCCTTCAGTTACAAACTGTCACATATGGACTGAAAAGTTCAACATATTTGGCAACTAGATGCTTGCTCGAGTTAGCTAATAGATTTGCTGATCAATTTCCACTAGCTTCGGATATTCTAAAAAATAACACTTATGTCGATGACATAAATTGTGGTGCCAACAGCATAGAAAAATTAATTGAAATTAAAAACCAGCTAATTAACTTATTGAAGTTAGGAGGTTTTGAACTACATAAATGGTGCTCTAATTCTGCACAATTGCTGAGGGAAATTCCTGCAAGTAAACAACAGCTGGAAAATATTGACTTGAGTCTCAATGACGTTCATATCAAAACCTTAGGGTTACAATATAATGTAAAAAACGACAGTATAGAAATAAATTGTCCAGAGAAATCAACTTTAGATACATATACGAAAAGAGAAGTACTAAGCTTTATAAGCAAATTCTTTGATCCGTTAGGTTTAGCCGGACCATTATTAGTTACAGCTAAACTATATTTGCAATCCTTATGGAAGTTAAACATTGAATGGGATCAACCATTGCCTACTGATTTAAATGAAAGGTGGAAGAAGTTTGCTTTCAGTTTAATAAATATGCCAGCTATCGTGGTACCAAGAAATTTAAATATTTCTAATAATATCAGCATAGAGTTGATAGGCTTTGCAGATGCTTCATCTGCAGCACAGGCATGTTGTTTATATTTACGTGTCGTTCATGAAAATAACTCTGTGTCTGTCAATTTAATTTGCTCAAAATCAAGAATAAACCAACTGAATAAAAGGTTTACAACGCCAAGACTTGAATTGAATAGTGCACTCCTGTTAGCTCGACTGTCCTATAAGGTCTATGAAACCTTAGTAAAAAAATTAGGTTCAAACATTGAGGTACATTTGTTTTCTGACTCTCAGATCGTGCTTGCGTGGTTAAAGACAGAACCTATTAAATTGTCAGTCTTTGTAGCCAACAGGGTTAAGGAAATAAATAAATTAACAAATACATCTAATTGGCATTATGTCAATACGAAGGACAATCCAGCAGATTGTTTATCTAGAGGATTGGATCCTACTTGTTTAACAGATCATGTATTATGGTGGTCAGGTCCTGATTTTTTGTTGGATAAGGATTTGAACTTTAATTCTGTAGATGTAAATATTTCTATAAAAAATTTACCAGAAATTAAAACTAGCTTAGTTTGTAACAAGACTTCGCAAAGGTTACATTCATTTGATATTGAAAGATATTCTTCATTGTCTAAAATTAAGAGAATATTAGCCTATATTTTGAGATTTTACAATAATTGTAAATTACCTAAAGATAAAAGAAATTATTCTAGTTATTTTAGTGCATTAGAATTACAAACTGCATTAAAAACTGTAATAAAGCTTGAGCAAAGAAAATTGTTTTGTTCAGAAATTGCAGATTTGTTAAATAACAAGAGCCTCAAAGGCAACCTGGCAGGTTTGAACCCATTCCTTGATAGTGAAGGATTACTAAGAGTGGGAGGTAGACTTGACAACTCCGACCTTCCATATTCTCAAAAACATCCAATTATTCTGCCAAGATCTTGTCATTTAACAAAATTAATAATATTGGATGCACATATTAACTTGTTACATGCTGGTCCTAGATTGATACTTAGTTATTTAAGTAAAAATTATTGGATTATTCATAGTATGAAGGAAATTAAAAAGGTTACGCATAAATGTGTTGTGTGCTTCAAATTAAAGGCTAAGCATGCTACACAATTAATGGGATCATTACCCAAATCACGTGTATCTGTCATGAGAGCATTTGAGATTCTTGGAATAGATTTTGGGGGACCGTTTTCGATAAAACAGTCTCGACTTAAAAGAGTTTTAGTTACTAAAGGATATATTGCACTATTTGTATGCTTTGCTACCAAGGCAGTTCATATTGAGTTAGTTTCAGACTTAACTACTGAAACATTTTTGATGGCCTTTAAACGTTTCATTTTCAGAAGAAATCTGCCTTCCAAAGTTTATTGTGATAATTGTTCAACATTAAAAGGTGCAAATAATGTTCTAAAAGAATTATATAAATTACAATCTTCCAAAGATCACCAAACTCAGGTACAAAATTACGCTGCCAACTTAGGCATAGACTTTGCTTGGATACCTGGCTACAGTCCGGTATTCGGAGGCCTGTGGGAGAGTGGAATAAAGAGTGTAAAGCATCATTTGAAACGCACAATTGGTGAAAATTTACTTACTTATGAAGAATTTTATACTGTGATTGTACAAATAGAAGGAATTTTAAATTCTAGACCTCTAACACCTATGATTGCATCGGATGTTAGTGATATGTCATACCTCACTCCGAGTCATTTCCTAACTGGAGCTCAGATGTTAAGCTTTCCAGAGCCGGATATCACTAGCATACCAACCAATAGATTAACGTTTTGGAAAAAATGTGTTCAAATTCAACAGTCATTTTGGAAACAATGGCATAAGCAATATCTTGTACAACTTCAGAATCGACCAAAATGGAAACATAGTACTCCTAATTTACAAATTGGTACATTAGTAATATTAAGACAAGACAATGTAAGTCCTTTAAAATGGCCAATGGCTAGAATAGTTAAAGTTTATCCAGGCAATGATGGTAAAGTTAGAGCTTTAGACCTAAAAACGAAAACTGGTTATATTATGCGTACAAGTGTTACTAAGGTATGTCCATTGCCAATAGATGATAATTAATCTATCATATAAGTTTAGTTAGTTTACTTTGTAATTTACATTATTTACTTTAAAACTTTCATTGTTTATTGTTTATTATAAAACCTTTGGCTAGGCCCCCAGTATGTTCGATTGCGAGCATAATTTATAATCTGTTCGTATTTTTATGGCAACACCTTTTTGTATATGTAAACACTGTATTGTAACTTCCTTCTCTTCCTTTTTGCCCATGCAATGGAGGCGCAATAGCATTGAATTTATATTCATTAAAATAGTGTTATAACTATTATATCAAATTGATAAATGTGCAATTATTGTACTTATTGTTGGTGTAATAAACCAGTAATTGAAGTTAAATATGTGTCTAATTGACCACTTGGTGCAAATCTCGTTTTTTTGTTTATGACCTTTATTATTTACAAGTGTTGACCTACGCCGTTTTACTTCTTAGGAAACATGGACAGATAAATTTTTCATGTTTTGGTTGTAACATAACCCCAATCTAAGCAATAAAACTGATTTTACAGAGATAAATAAAAAGGGGGATCAAGTGTCCTCAGTTTCCCCTACTAATTGTATCTGCATTGTTGTAAGCCATGTCAATGCTCCTGCTGCCTGCAATTAAAAGCCGCCTCCTGCTATATATATAAACACCATGCTATGATAAATAATAAATCATTTCATCTTTTATCAACAATACTTACATATTATTATGATATTTGTTACACTGGATACCTATATATTATTTTAACTTTAAAAATAAAATATAAACAATAAAGATCATAATTTAAAGTTTAAATTATGATCTTTATTGTTTATATTTTATTAGCTGCACGTAGTATCATAGTATGCCCTTTATTTAGTAGGTATGCAAAAAAATAGGGAAAACCGAAGGAAAAAATACAAAATACAAGTGAATTAGTGAAATAGGCACCAAACCAATAGTGTTGAGCAGGCCCCTGACACTCGCCTACTATGGGTGGTGCTCATAGAGTAAAGTAATATGGTGGTGCTCTTCTCCATACTCCCAAAGAGTATATAATCACTACGTCCCATCCCAGTTGACAGTTCATACCTCAGATAAACAACAAATCAACCTAAAATGGGTTTGTTTTCTATTTCAGATTTGAATAAATTGACTAAAAATACCTAAGAAACAAAGACTATGCATAGACTAGAGAATTTGTGTAATTGAAAACAAAATTTGTCAGATTATTTTTAAAAGTTCTTTTTTGTTATTTTCGTTGGATAGACCAAAAAAATTATTAATTAAAGAAGGCCGATAATTTATACTGATTTAACAGTGAAATTAAGTTAATTATCATTTTTGTGAGCGCTTGTATCAATATGCCTCGCAAAATTGTTTGATTTCTAGCTGCCGAGATTCTTCGTGAGAAGGTATACTTTTTTCCGAGAATCAAGAAATGTGAATTTCCGCAAGCTCGCCGGCTTCAATGACGAATTACGATGTTAGATCCATGGCTGGCTTATTTTCGTAACCTGAATGCCTGTGACTTGTGAGGTGCACTTCGTAAAGAGTATTAATTAAGTAGTAAGTAAGCTGGACTTCATTCAAACTGCGAGGAAGATAAGGTACCTGAGACCTAAAGGACCCGGGATAAACAATTGTCAGTTTTAGAGCATTATTTTCATAGTCAACTGCTAGCAAAAATGCAAAAATGGAAGAGAATTAAACCAGTGAAAGTGATTCCCAGAAATGAAACCCAGAAAAATGCTGATCAAGTTGTTCCAGGTTCTAGTGATATATTTAATTTCAAGTGAAATAAAGAAAAGATTAGCTGTGCAATTCAGAACATATGCAAGAAAGTAATAAAAAAGTATTTTGTATACAATACAAGAAGATTTACATGGCAGTTTCATGATTGGATTATTTCATATGAATATACGCAACACCAAGAAATATGAGCTCCTTCAATTAATAATTCAAGGGAAGGTGGCAGGCAGGAGGAGGCCTGGCCGCAGTATAATATCTTGGCATCAAAACTTATGCCAATGGTTTGGCAAGAGCACCCGTAGCCTAATCAGAGCAGCCGTAGGTATCCAAGATTCAAATTGCTATTATGGTTGCCAACCTTCGATAGGAGACAGCACTCTAAGAAGATAGGAATATATTTTATTGAAAGGAAATTGTTTAACGTATCCATCACCCAGAATTGTTTTGTTTGTTATAAAAGAGGTTAGTAGAAATCATTTGTCTGCAAGTAGAATCTTGTCCTCATAATAATGTGCTGAGAAAATATACCTACCTACTATTAAACAATTTATGAAGAATGAAGATGTTAGTTGGCTGGAATATGAAAAACAAAGAAAAAACCAAAATTAACTTTGTGAAGTTGTAAAGTAAAACTAGAAGTGTAAAATTAATTACCATTAATTGTTATTATTATTATTATTAAACATTTGTCTTTAAATAAATTATTTTTAAATCATGTTTGGTATTTTTATTTTTTATAAGAGATGAAAATGCAATAAATACTATTACTAATCGATAATATGTCGATAGAAAGCACATCACTAGTTAGTCGATATCAAACATATCAAATAGCACAACACTATCTGTCAAATGAAAGCCCTCGTTCTTTGGTGACACCTGTCAGTTGGGGTGGGCGAAACGTCAGTCTTACGGGTACACGCTCTTCTTCGTCTGTGTCCTATCTGTATCGTAAGATACAATATCTTTAATCTGTGGTGTTGAGCAAAGAGTATATATAATTTATATATACTCTTTGCTCAACACAATATTGATAGCGGAAATGTACCCCACCGTCGTAGATTGCGACGACACCCGACCAACTCAGACCAACTTCTATAAATATGGCGCTGTCGTTCAGCCTCGGACACACTTTTGCATTGCGAGCGGTCGCAGATGGTTGGTCTGGTGTCGACGTGATCTGCAGTTGGTGAGCTGTATCTGTGTAATTGTAGATCTCTGTTCGTGTTGTTTGTGTTAATTGATTACTGTTTCTCTTTTAAAGCTAATTCTGTGTAATTTAAGAAGTGTTAATTAAAAGACATGTTTGATTTTGTTTTTTTTTTAATCAAACCTACTTCTGATTCCTAAAATCAGAAGTGGGATACGTCAACAACTAAATCCCACGTGCTGCCCGACAAACAGTGATCAGTTAACCCATAATGCCAAGTTCATCTTGTTCACGTGAGAAAAGTGCTAGATCATGCAGTGCTAGGCGCACTCGTAGCAGATCGCGCCGACACCAACATAAGCGTCGATTGCGGGGATCACAATACTCGCTCGCGATTAGGCACAAAGTTAAGCTAGCGGTCCCGCTTGCTCTCTCGTTCGCGCTCCTACACGCGGTCACGGTCATGTGCTCGCGATTCTGGCCCTAAAGACATTTCTTTAAAACGTGCATTAGCTTCAATAACATCTAGACTTGATTTTATCGAGCATAGCTAGTACATCGCGAAATTCATTTTTCAATCGTGAAAACATACTTCAATGTGAGGGTAGTAGCATTTTATCCGTTGCTGAGTAAGCACTTACAAACGCGATCGGTGCAATAAACGAAATAAAACCGGTAAATTATTACGTGTCCAATCTTGACGAGACTACATAACTTTGATGTTTGGTGCGATAAGGATTGCGCGTCCTACCCGCAAAAGCAGCAAACAAAATTAGATGTTCAACAACTAGGTTTTGCTAATAATAATTTTGTAATGCCGAGTTGCAGACCGTGCGACTATGCGCCTGCGTGACATTGTTATCATTTGCTTTTTGTAGATTTTACAAGATCTATTTGGAAAAGAGTACCTATGTTGAAATTTTTCATGTTTTGAGGTCTACACCCTGTGTACGTCTTGGGTACCTACGTTAGACGTGCTGATGGCGTGTTTTTTGTCTACGAAGATATTCCGACTCTAACGTAAATAATCGTTCAATAGTACAAGAGTTAGAGACTATTCCCACTAAAACGTGTGTTTTTGTTATGTTCTATGTGGTACGAATGAAAGCCCGGTTGGAAGCAAACTGAACGTTTATTATTTGAGTACCCTGCATACCTCCCCAACAAGTACAAGGTATAGTGCGTAAATACATAATTAATAACTTATCTACTAGATTATGATAAAAAGACAGAATCTTACAAGCTATTTATTTATTAGTATTAGCCGACCGATTATACGCTCTCCAAGCGCGTGCCGAAGCACCTGGTGGTGGAGGGGCCGGTTTTACCATTACTGCAGTCTCCTGAGCATCTTCGTAATCGGAATGTTCCGAATTCTCCGCGATTGGAGACGGCTGACCACCCCCAGGTGTCTCGGGTTCACCGTCGACGTCGGCACCACTAGCCACATCGGTCTCAGCCTCGGGTTGACCGGTGCTCGCGCGCGATAAGGAATATCTATTACTCTTGAGAGGGGCAAGTTGGTCTACATGTCTGCGCCATTCCGTATCATTCCCAATTTTTACTTTATAAGAAACTGGGCCCGTTTGTTCGGAGATTACGCCCTTAGACCATTTTCCCCCCTTCTGATTGTAATCGCGCGCCAGTACGGGTTCGCCGACCTTAAGTTCTTGGTTTTTCCCCGTGCTTTTTGCTCGTTGTTTCTCCTGCGCCTCGCGAACCGTTACAGCGACGTCTGGCCGAATCGCATCCAGTCTACTTCGAAGTCTATGCCCTAATAAAGCGACGGCGGGTGAAACCCCTGTTGTCGCGTGTTCACAATTCCGGTATTGGAAAAGAAATCTATTTAATGCAGTTGAGATATCCTCGTTTTCAAATTTAGCCCGTTTTAAGACTTTTTTGACCGTTTTTACCGCGTTTTCGGCTTCTCCGTTTCCTTGAGGCCTATACGGTGCCGAGGTCGTGTGTTTGATACAGTTCTTTAAACAGTACGTCTGGAACTCATCCGACAAAAAAGGTGGACCGTTATCCGTCACGAGGGTCATTGGCAGGCCAAATCTAGCATATATAGACCTAAATACTTTAATAGTTGCGCTGGCAGTAGTGCTTGACATTTCGCACACCTCAATCCACTTAGAATGAGCGTCAACTACAATGAGAAATTTTTTCCCAGCAAAATCCGCGTGTAAACGCAGCCACGGGTGCTGAGGAAACTCCCAGGGATGCAAAGGTGCGCTAGCGGGCGCATACCTTACGTTCAAGCAGGCGGGGCACGACCGACAAAGCTCTTCGATGTCCCTATCAATGTTAGGCCAATAAACATAACTGCGCGAGATACTTTTCATCTTATTCATGCCCACGTGTCCCTCATGAAGTTCTCTCAGCACCGCTTTTCTTAATTCTAACGGGATAATTACCCGGTACTTATACATCAGACAACCTGCATCCATACTAATATCATTTCTACGAGCAAAATATGCTTTTTCTTCATCATCTCCTGTGACAGATGACGGCCAACCGAACATTACATTTTTCATAACTTTACATAATACTAAGTCTTTTTTTGTAACTCTGGCGATCTGTTTAAAACCAATAGGTAACGTCTCCTCTAGCAAATGTATGAAGCTTGCCTGGTAGGAAATACGATCAGGAGATCGCTCTCGCTGTATCGGTAGACGCGATAGTGCATCCGCTGGCCCGTTTTGATCCGATCGTACAAATTCGATAGAAAAGTCATAACCAGCAAGACGCGCGGCCCACCGCTGCAACCTACTCGCCGCGGTTTGCGGAATACCATTCTTATCACCGAATATAAAAGTAAGAGGTTTATGATCAGTTCTTAAGACGAAATGTCTTCCAAATAAGAACTGATGGTGTTTCGTTATACCAAAGTATATAGCTAATGCCTCTTTATCTAATTGGCTAAAATTTTTTTCACTATCGCTAAGTGTGCGAGATGCACAACTAACTGGTCGTTCCTCTCCGTTCTCGTAGCGATGAGCTAAAATAGCTCCGATACCGTAAGAGCTACTGTCCACCGAAAGCACGAGCGATCTCCCTTCCTCATAGTGTGCCAGCACCCGTTTACTCAGTAACGCTTTTTTAGCGGTTTGGAAAGCTGAGTCACATTGTGGATCCCAGTACCATGGAGTATTCTTTTTTAAAAGCGCATGTAATGGATGCAAGATCGTACTTAGGTTCGGTATAAATCGACCGTAGTAGTTAATTAGTCCTAAGAAACTTTTAAGTTGTGTAACATCCCTCGGTACTGGAATTGCAGTGATTGCTTCGAGTTTGTCTGGGTCGGGGTGAAGGCCTTCTTTATCAATTACAAAACCTAAATACTTAACATTCTTTTGTAAAAAGGTACATTTATTCAGTTTCACGGTGAGGCCCGCCCGCTTTAAACGCTCCAATACAGCTCGCAGATTGTTCAAATGTGCCTGCCTATTTTCTCCCGTTACGCATATATCGTCTAAAAAAACTACCGTACCCGGTATCCCCCGTAGGGTCTCTTCCATTATTTTTTGAAATTTTTCTGGTACGCACGATAGCCCATACGGCGTCCGGCGGTATACAAAAGTTCCGACGTGCGTCGTGATCGCGGTGTACTTTTGAGAATTCTCATCGAGCAAAACCTGTTCATACGCGTGACGGAGGTCGATTTTACTATATTCCTCGCCATTACTTAAATTGGTAAACAATTCTTCGATGCGGGGCAGCGGGTAAAAATCTCTCTTTAATTTTGGATTTATTGTTATTTTATAATCCCCGCAAATGCGGATATCGCCATTTGATTTAATCACGGGAACTATTGGTGTACCGAAATCGGAATGATCGACGCGGTAGATTGTGCCGTCGCGCTCGAGCCGCTCGAGTTCCCGCTCGACTCGCTCGCGCAGCGCCAGTGGCACGGGCCGCGCGCGCACGTACACACCCGACTCGTCTGTGAGCTGTAATTGTAGCTTCCTATTGCACGTTCCTAGCTCTTCACTGAACACTTCGGGGAACTCCTTTCGTAAACTACTCACAAACCGATCCTCCTAGATTAATTCGTTGATGTTTATTTGCGATATTTCTAAAGCGCGGAGCCAATCTCTGCCGAGTAATGGTCTATTACCGCCTGGAATAATGTATAGTCTCAAATTATCTACGACCATCGACTGTAGTTGCACTCGAACCGATATATAACCGAGAGAATCGATTTGTGCCCCCGAATAGCTGCGCAAAATTAGGTTATCTTTACAGATTTCTTTGTTTTTAAACAATTTATCGTAACAATCCTTATTAATAGCCGAGATCCGACTGCCCGTATCAATTTCGAGTTCTAGCCAGGTGTCGTCCACCTTCACTTTAATATAATATGGCTTGTTACCTTGAGTGACGATATCTATGTTGAAAAAATCCTCGTCAGAACTCTCACTGATGAAACTTTGGCACTTCACTGCACTTGCACTCTTACGCTGATTTTTACACATGGACTGGATGTGCCCCCGCTGATGGCATCCATCACAGACAAAATTGGCATATCTGCAACGCCCCCGGTGATTCCGGCCACAGCGCCAGCAAGCTGCCGCCGCAGCCGCCGCGCCCACACCGCTAGCTGCGCCCGCGCCGCTGCCGCTTGCGCCACCGCCTCGCGCGCCCGCGCTGCCGCCGCCTGCGCTGCTGCCGCCCGCGCGGGAGGCTCGCGCGCGCTGGCTCCGCGCCGCATGTAGGCCTTCGCCCGCCTCCCCGCTCGCGCCGCCGGCCGGCCGCGCGGCCCCGTCGCCGCCGCTCACCACCGCGTGTCTATCGGCCGCTTCCAAACCGAGTGCCAATTCGACGGCTTTTTTGTAATCTAAACTTTTCTCGGCGAATAGTCGAGATCTCATGACGTCACTGGCTAGGCCGGAGACGAACTGATCTCGTAGATTTTCTTCTAGTTTCGTGCCGAAATTGCAGGTGACCGCTAAGTGCTTAAGTTGTTGTAAATATTCTGTTAGGTTTTCGTCTTGCCGCTGCCGCCTCTGTCTAAAAATGTGACTTTCGGCTATTTCCGACCGTTGCGGCTCCAGGTGGTTACTGACGAGTTCAGTGAGTGTGTCAAAACTCTTATCCTCCGGGTGGTCGGGAGCGCACAGGTCACACATTAACGCGTACGTCGCTTCACCTACGACAGTGATTAACATAGGCACCTGAAGTTCATCTTTAATTTCGTTGAGACGAATGAACTGTTTAACACGGCGTACGTACGCCGGCCATTGTTTCGACGTCAGGTCGAAAGGCTCAATTTTGCCGATTGGCATGATTAGGTACACTAAAACTTAAACACACTGACCTAACGCAAACACTGAACTAAGATATACTTCGATATTCTTTGTTTTTACTATTTAAATTATGATAATTTTATCGACTCGTCGCCAGTGGTACGAATGAAAGCCCGGTTGGAAGCAAACTGAACGTTTATTATTTGAGTACCCTGCACTATGTACGACTAATTCTTTAGATGACGGCGCCATTCGATTCGTGTTGCCTCATGTGCGCCGAGTGTCTCTACGTGTACACCTCGCTTCAGCGCGTGGCTATACATGCTTCGACGTGTACGGCAAGCGTCTGCGAGTGGTATAACTGCCTGTTTACTGTCTGTGTCTCCCCGTGTGGCGGTCCATGTTTATAAGAGTGAGTGGACGGAGGTCGAGTGTAGTCCGCCCATGCCGCTATGAAGTGAGATAAAACGTAGAGGACTGATCGAAAGCACAGCTGACACGTTGATCCAGATTATTGAGCTTTTCGCCCTTTCGTTTATTTTCTTAAGTTGTGTAATGTGTAGAAGTCAGGATAAAGTTATTCCTTGGTCTGTGGTCAGGCTGGACAAGCGGTCCCCAGATAACTGTGTAATGTGTAGAAGTCAGGCAGGAGTAATAGTGTTCTGTGGTCAGGATAAAGTTATTCCTTGGTCTGTGGTCAGGCTGGACGAGCGGTCCCCAGATAACCTGTGCGTGTTACTTTTGACTTTCTTTTGTTTACAGTTAGGTACCTAACTGTGTGCAAAGGCTGCGCATCTGTATGGTGCGAGAAGCTTTGGCCTGCGCACGTCTGGTGCGGGAGGCTTTGAGCTGCGCACGTCTGGTGCGAGAGACTTTCGCCTGCGCGCCTCTGGTGCGAGAGGCTTCCGCCTGCGCGCCGCTGGTGCGAGAGGCTTCCGCCTGCGCGCCTCTGGTGCGAGGGCTTCCGCCTGCGCGCCTCGGTGCGAGGGCTTCTGCCTGCGCGCCTCTGGTGCGAGAGGCATGTCTGCGCGCCTCCGGTGCGAGCGCTTCCGCCTGCGCGCCTCGGTGCGAGGGCTTCCGCCTGCGCGCCTCTGGTGCGAGAGGCATGTCTGCGCGCCTCCGGTGCGAGCGCTTCCGCCTGCGCGCCTCGGTGCGAGGGCTTCCGCCTGCGCGCCTCTGGTGCGAGAGGCATGTCTGCGCGCCTCCGGTGCGAGCGCTTCCGCCTGCGCGCCTCGGTGCGAGGGCTTCCGCCTGCGCGCCTCGGTGCGAGGACTTCCGTCTGCGCGCCTCTGGTGCGAGAGCGCTTCCGCCTGCGCGCCTCTGGTGCGAGAGCGCTTCCGCCTGCGCGCCTCTGGTGCGAGAGCGCTTCCGCCTGCGCGCCTCTGTACGAGGGCTTTCGCCTTCGCGCCTCGGTGCGAGGGATTCCGCCTGCGCGCCTCGGTGCGAGGGCTTCCGCCTGCGCGCCTCGGTGCGAGGGCTTCTGCCTGCGTGCCTCTGGTGCGAGAGGCATGTCTGCGCGCCTCCGGTGCGAGCGCTTCCGCCTGCGCGCCTCGGTGCGAGGGCTTCCGCCTGCGCGCCTCTGGTGCGAGGGCTTCCGTCTGCGCGCCTCTGGTGCGGGAGGCTCCAGCCTGCGCGTCTGCATAATGAGGGAGGCTTCGGCCTACGGACGCACCTCTGCTGCGGGAGGCTTCGGCCTGTGACGCACCCTTGGTGCGGGTGGCTTCGGCCTGTGACGCACCCCTGGTGCGGGTGGCTTCGGCCTGTGACGCACCCTTGGTGCGGGTGGCTTCGGCCTGTGACGCACCCCTGGTGCGGGTGGCTTCGGCCTGTGACGCACCCTTGGTGCGGGTGGCTTCGGCCTGTGACGCACCCCTGGTGCGGGTGGCTTCGGCCTGTGACGCACCCTTGGTGCGGGTGGCTTCGGCCTGTGTACGCACCTCTGGTGCGGGGGGCTCCGGCCGGAGGGGGGAGGGTTACATGTCTTTCCCTTTCCTTCAGTTTCATGACGTCATTTCCTTTCCGAAGCAGGGCGCCTTGCAAAACTTCGTATATGTATACCTGTTGAGTGATGAGTGACGACGTATGTTTACGTGTTGAGAACGCATGAGTTCATGATTTAGGCAACCAATAGCTAAGTGTGCTATGTGTGTGAATTGTAAGAGGGCCTCGGATGAGTGATGGATGACAGAATAGGTTTTTGTTCTCTGTTCAATACTTTAACCATTGTGTCTCTTAACCAGATTCCGAGAGTTATGTCGATGGTGCCAGCGCAGGTCCATCAGCTGCTCCTGACCCAGATGCTGACATTGACGAGGGTGCCAGTGCAAGTCTCCTGGCGCCTCCGGGTCCTAGCGGTTGTGGACGCTCCTGAGGAAGCTGCCCAATGTGGGAGCGTTGCCGGGACGGCACGCACGCAGGAAGGCCGTGATAGCGGAAATGTACCCCACCGTCGTAGATTGCGACGACACCCGACCAACTCAGACCAACTTCTATAAATATGGCGCTGTCGTTCAGCCTCGGACACACTTTTGCATTGCGAGCGGTCGCAGATGGTTGGTCTGGTGTCGACGTGATCTGCAGTTGGTGAGCTGTATCTGTGTAATTGTAGATCTCTGTTCGTGTTGTTTGTGTTAATTGATTACTGTTTCTCTTTTAAAGCTAATTCTGTGTAATTTAAGAAGTGTTAATTAAAAGACATGTTTGATTTTGTTTTTTTTTAATCAAACCTACTTCTGATTCCTAAAAATATAATCACTCCGTTTTAAGAGACGGAACTTAGAACAATAAGTTTTTTTCACCAATTCCTAACCTAGCCAACCTTTTAAATTAGGTAACATTGCTACCAACCGATGAACTTCCCTGAGTAGCATAGACTAAAGACTAACTTACGCCCGGTTCCTATATCCAAAAAACGATTCGTTTTGCTTACCAGTCGTTATATTTTTAACGAGACGTATCATAAAATCGTTCCAATAAATAACAAAGTTACTGATGGATAGCTACCTACGGATGGGAGGGCTACGACTTACGATTAGTAGGTCAATTGTATGAAGAGGACGAGTTGTGGTGTTCCTATAATAAAAGTGGAACGTCAATGAGCTGTCAATGTTACGAGTCGTTTATAATTTGCTTACCGCCCAATATCGGCCGGTTATACGTCGGTAGAGCATCGGTAGAGTACCTTTTTAAATATTTTTTGCTAGTATTGTTTATTTTCAGTAAGGTCAACCAGCAAGAAAACCTCTTCTACCTCCATAGCTGTCTTCTTTTTCTTGAAAAAAATCAACATCCAATTATTACATGTTCAAGTAGATGTTGATGCCAAAATAAATTAATATAATACAAAGTACAGTGATAGTGTAACAAAATTTCTTACATATTATGTAGATTCCATTTTAATATTTAGGGCGCAAGAAGTTAATTTATATTTTTCTCTATTACTTTGCATTGTAGAAAGAAGAAACAATATTAAATAGGTAGGTACTCCAAAGTTCAAAAGTTCAAAATATATTCAATATACTCTAAGGTAGAGAGTATTGTTTTCTATTGTGATACAATATCTTTAATCTGTGGTTCAAAACAGACAAATTGGGGATTAGTGTTGGGTAGGACATGACTTAAATAAGAGTTTGTAAGAGTAGCCTCTTTTTTGTACTGAGCCAGTACAATGTCCTGGCTCAGTACAAAAAAGGTCCTACTTGGTACTGACGTTAAGCGATAAGTTTGCCATGTTTGAAGTAAAGAGTAGAAACATGACATATTTTGACGTATGTATTGAAGTCTTGACGAGGTGTACGAGGCGTACTGAAGCTCGTCGTCTCCACGATGTCGCGGTCGATACGTTTGAAGTAACAAGAAAATATATCACGTTTGATTTTATCGTGTGACTAAACTTTATTTAGGGCCGAAGTTTCAATCCTCAGTGCGACTGTGCGATAGGCGAATTCGACGGATAGCGCAATTTCGGATTTTTCAACAGGCAGATACAAAAAAACAAACATCCTTTCTCTGTCATAACATAACTATTATTTGCATAAAAAGCGATTGAAAAATTCAAAACTTTTAAACGTTAGTTATACATTTAGTTAATTTTATTATCTCGATAGTTATTATTCTGTTGATTTATCTGAGGATATAGTCAGGATAACAATATTATACTCTTCACACTCGTCAAGTCGTCACAGCAACTCATTGACCTCAGACTCACAATGGATGGAATGACGTATTACTCTACTATTGTAATTTGTAGCGTGTACCTCACTCTCCTCTCTGTCACCTCAAAGTCGAATTACGGAGAGTGAGCGAGAACGCGATAGCCGCGACACAAAATTTGAAGCAGTACACTTTTTAATGTTGAGCCGCTCTTACATTTTGATGGCATGTACGGGACAAATGTACTACCTCTTGTATGTCCTACTCAACACTATTGGGGATTGACAACACAAATGCGTTTGGTTCACTTCACTGTGACTTCAGCAGCCTAATAAACACAGAATTCATTTTTCTAATTAAAAGATTTCTTTAGTTTATAAAATAAACAAATTATAATATTATAATTTCATATAAGATTTTCATAATCTGATACCCATATGCTCAAAATATAAATTAGTTTTGAATGCAATTGTAGATGTGCTAGTTTGCAATAACGAAACAAACGTATGTTGAGGGAGGGCTTCGGTAAGCGGACGACCGACAACGGGTCGCAGCCGGTAGATGTCACAAATATTTTTAGGAACGCCAATAACGGTTCGTTACTCAGAACTCAAAAACGAATCGTACCTTTTGTACAATAACGATTCGTCGTTTATAGGAACCGGGCATTAGTAGTCTCTGTCAAATAGGGATGTGCAACGTATCAAGGGATGTGACACTTATCGATATTTAGAGTTTTGTCGATATCGATAAATTATTCGTACCTACTTATCTACATATTATCTTCAGAATTGCACGAAGATGAAATAGGAAAATTAAATAAAATTATCAGTTGATTAATCTTTATTAACGTGAAATCAACGGGTCTGCCCGCGAAATTCAAAATTTTCGTGGTTTTTTGCAATTCGTACTCTAATTAGACATGATAGGCTTATGGCAATCAATTTGCGAGAATGTCAGTATCATCTTTACATAGTTATATCAAAATCTTTGCATAAAAATGTGTATCCTAGGAAATTAGTCCGAGTATCGAGTTTTATGTAAGTACCTAACTCGCAAATCTCAGACTAATTTCTGTAGCTATATATATATTAAAGGCAGGGAAAAATTATTGTTTTCGTTTTCGTGGAAAAATTAATTGTTGTCTATGGTCGATCATGGCCCATCTCATGACTACCAACTAAATGTTGTCTGTGGACTCCATATATAAAAAAAAAATTGAGGAGGCTCTACACTCTCTTTTGGCTATGACGACCACAGAGAAAAGAAAGTTATTCCCTGGTCTGTGATGACGACACATAAAAATACAGGAACCCAGAGCCGAGTATCGTAATGGAAATTATTCAACTATCTTGAGATATTTCCATAGTACAGCGATGTTATAATGAATAACTTTTTAATAATTATAGAAGTCTGTGAATAAAGTAGATCAATATGTGACACATTTTGATTTAATTAACAAAATTAAATTAACAAAATCAAATTAAATTAACAAAAGATATGAAAATTAGAATTATTATAGTAGTAATTAAAGTTATAATATTTTATTTAGCTGCACGCTTCTTTTTTGGTTTTTCAGCTGCTCTTGTGGGTTGGCGGGTTTTGAAGAAACGCCACTCACTGATTGACGGCAATTGTTTTTCATCGTGAATCTGAAATGTTATAATGGAATAGATCAATGGATTACACAGAGATAACAAAACTAAGGAAGTCTAGCCTTGTGAGTTGCGTGACATGCGGCGGCCGGCGCCATGATGATAAATGTTCATGTAGGTACTGAATTACTACCCTAGGTGACGCCATCTTATACAGTCCGACAAGGCTCTCTTGGCACTTGAAGGAGGGCGCTGTTGCAAAACAAAGGCAGCCATAAAATAAAATCACCTCAACTTTACTTCAATTTTAGTTAAAAATAGTTAATAATAAGCAAAAACAACATAACATACAATAGTGATATACTGACAGAGCGAACTATCAAACAGTAGCACAAGATAGCGGCGTTAGTTCAGACTTGCGCTACGCGCCAAAATATCCTTGTCGCACTGTACGCCACTTGATGGATGAATGAATGAATTTATTTATGAATGAATGAATGAATTGTTTAAAAATGGTCACCCTAATTTTGTAGACGGGGCCAGTCCATATTATTGTTTCCTTGATCTGTGGGACTTTATCATGACCAATCATGACAATCTTTGCCCAGAGCAACAGAGTGCCACCACCGACGTATATTCATATATTGTACCTACTACCTAGTGCCACTGACAATAGGTGGGCCCATGGTGGGCCATTCTAATGATTGTAACAAAACTCCGCTGAAACGACTAGATCGATTTTTATAATTTTTTTTTTGAAAAAATTTATATGGTTTTTATATTATATGGCTAAACAACGCTGAACAACGTTGACAGCAAAGATCGCGAGATTTATTTATGCCCACATCTCAGATACATTCTTCTGTGTTTATGCCTGAAGCTCAGTTATACAGGGTTATAGAAAAAATATCGGAAACCTCTCGACACCTAAATGATATCATTAAAAGTAACAACTTTTGTTCTACAACTTTTGTTTTAACTGGATATTTTGAGAAATATCACTTATTCAATATTTTGCATACATTCTTTCTTTCTAACTACTCTGTAGTCTACTACGTAATATCGGCAACGTCGCAGCGGTTTGGCAACAGGGATAGTCATAATCGCTGATTACCTGTATTTCGTTTCACAGTGTAATGTCACTTTACAGAAATAACATAATTTATTAAATTTTTGTATGACACAAATTAATACGAAATTTTGGAAAGTTATAGAACAAAAGTTTTTAGTTATAATGATATCATTTAGGTGCCGAGAGGTTTCCGATATTTTTTCTATAACCCTGTATAAATACAACTTCTGACGTCATACGCTCGCAACGCATACATTTACTCCTAGTCTACCGAACAGCGGTCCCCGACTCCCCAGGCATGACCTGAAGGGAAATTTTCTTGCTGCCCTTACTGCTGACAAATATTATAGCACTAACGTTCGCAGACAAGTCGCCGAGAGGACGACGGCTCGCCAGCTTGTCGGCGGGCTGGTCGGGGCGGCAGCGGCGCTTGGGGGTCGAGTGCTCCGGTGAGGGCGACGGCGTCTTCAGGAAGTCGTATCGCTGCAACGGTGGTGATGACTTGATGACGATGTTGGTGACGCTTACATTGCGTAATGCGTCGTACAATATGATACGATTTTTTGCTATGTGGGTGTCTCTGTCAATCATTGCCTCGAGGGTTCATGTATGTATGTATTTATGTCATATGTGGGTTTCTTTATTTCACCATAACTTCTGAACGACTGAACAGATTTGGACATTTGGTATGATGGGAAATGTGCATTGAAAAACATTTAATTTTCAAACAATTGCTTACTTAAGGTATTTTTATATGAACTAAATGTGTTGCATCGTTTATCTATAGATTCTTAGAGAAATACTTAACTTACATCAGTAGTGTCTTCAATGGGGTCGAAATATCCCTCAAACATGGAGTCCTCCTGCATGTCGGCCAGCCGCGACTGTAATCACATTAATTATTATCTAATGTACCTCTGAGGTGGTCATTGACGTTAGGACATGCAGATATCTAGACTTCAGCGTGGGTGCTCGCCCAAAAGCTGGCTCGTTCCAGGGGCCAGCCTCTTTGTATCTCTGTTTTCTAGTTCTCACTAAAAGTATTCTTCTTGCTCATCGATTTATAAACTAAGGATTTGGGGTCAGCGTTAAAAAGTGTCCGAACCGAATGACATACAAAACGCGAAAAGACATACACTCGCACTTCAGTCTCGTGTTTGAAAACTAGGCAGCTGTATACTCGTAGTAATGGTTTAAGACAAAAATACAATGTTTTAGTTTGTTTTTAAAAATACTCATGTAGGTAAGTACCTTCGTTTATATAGGTTTTCTCGGGACACCTTTTTTTGTGAATTTTGTATTACACCCCTCGTCCATAGATTTGTAAGCCTATGTTCTTACTGGTCTATCCTGTATATAAAATCTGTGCGTGTATATTCCCTGAAACCCACGTACTTATATAACTAAATAGAGCTTACTTCCCGCGGCGAATTGAACAGGGAGCCGGGCGAGAAAGACGGCGCGGGCGCAGCGCCCGACGCCTTCATCACGTTTGCGATTCGTTTCTCTAAATCGCTGATGGTCTCTTGCTGGCCCGAAATCACTTTTTCCTACAAACATTTACATTACATTAAAATCGGTCGTTTCAAAAAATCTCTATTATTAATTTTACCACCACGCAAAAACTACATCATGGTTGTCCTTTTTAGGGTTCCGTACCTCAAAGAAAAAAAACGGAACCCTTATAAGATCATTTTGTTTGCATTTGTAGATACAATATTAATCTGTTTTTTTGCTAATGTATCACAAAAAAGGCGGTTAATGCAAGTGCGAAATTGTAGTTTTCTTCTTCGACGTGTCAATTAACCAGGATTGTGAGGAAATAACTTAATAACTATCACCTGATTAGATCAATTCATCATCATCAATTTTAATAAAGGACATGGCCGAAACTTGTATGGAGCTGTGCCCTGGAAAAAATATTCATGGTCATCGACAAACAATACGTCATATTAAAGCTTATAATTATGTCTTTATATTCGTTTAAGTTTTATGATCAGAGAACTAGCGAGAGAATCATATATCAGCATAACAATTTGCAACAAAATGCGCCTAACCGTTTTTAATAGCAATGATTTTTTAACAAAAAATTGCTATGCAATATACTCGCATACATACGGATACTCGCATTTTCTACAAGTTATAATAATTACATCATATTATTCATCATACAATTTCGGACACTAAACAAAAGTATATTCAATCATAGTATTTTCAAAGAACTTGCGGTTGGCGCCAAAATGTTGAATTCCTTTGATTATTAAAGCAGCCGGTAATGTAGGAAGGTAGAAATAGTGACAGTTCCAAAAAACAGATGGCGCTTCAAACGTAAATGCAATTTCGGATACACGCAGACTTCAATAGGATTCGGTACCTTATGCTTGCGTAAAGTAACGTGATCATTTAGTGCTGTGCATTAAAAGCCTTGTTTGCGATAATCGTGAATCTTATACATACTAAAACAATAATTCTGACCGTCGTGCATTATTTTAATTTATATTTTTCGTTAATATCTGACCATAAGCGCTAAAAAAAAGCGTTTATACTATACGTGTATCCAAACGCCAATGCAAAATGTACCTACCAATTATAAAAACAAACAAAAATAACAACTCACATTCATATTTTTTTGTGATTTTTCCTCGCTAGTTCTAGAGAAATATAATTGTTGCGATATATTTTATTTAATTATAAAAGGAATTTTCACATATTAATAATTATTGACCATTAATGTTTTTTTTTGACGATTCGAGGGCAGAATCTGGCCATGTCATTTGCTCAAAAAGCAACTATTTTATTTTGCTGCACATAACATCCCAATTACAAAGTCTCGACACGTGAAGGTTTTTAATAAAAAGGTTTGCTTAAAATTTTTTGTATTAAATTTGTTCATCAATACTATTAATAAAAGAATTCAATTTATTTTCCATGATTTCTCGCAAATGTTTATATAATACCAACATGAAATTATTAAATAGACAAAAACGATAAATGTATACGCACATATTTCGATCGTTCAATAGCCATGGCCTCCTCTTTTTCCTATAACAATAAAAAATAAATAAGAAAATCAATTAAGGTTTCCTCCGTTTCTACGCTTCATTACTAAGATGTTAAACTTACTCTAATGGCCCTCTCCAATTCCGACACTTTATCCTGGAGCTCCTTCTGTATGTCTGTTGCCTTCTTCGTTTCCATATCTCTCTCTTTTGTCACATTTCTAAGTTCCGATTCCAAGTTTTCACGTTGTCCATTAACGTTTTGTAGTTCGCAAGTCATCAGGGATATAGCGTTTGCCTTTTGCTCCAACTCGGCATTTTTTTCATCTATTGCAGCATTGAGATTATTTTTCTCGTCCTTGACTTCGTTCCTGATTGGGAAATTTTCGAAAATTTAATTTTGACTTATTATTTCTTTTTCATTATATTCTTTTACACATTTTGGATGTTACTCAAAAATACGTATTAAAATTCTCACTCCCGGTGGGATTTGAACCCACGTCCCCTCGTTATCTCGGCTTGGTTCATGGTTGCTCGCCACTGAGCTACGTGAAGTCGCTTCCCTCTGTTATAAAAATTTGGCTACGTATGATGAGTTCTTTAGACAGAACCATCCATGTGGCGCCATCTATTGTGAAACGTTACAGTTTCAATGTAATTTTGTGTGGCAAAAGTCGCGGCAAAGTCTACCTATAACTACTAATTAATACCTAATTAATAATTTGCAATATCGATATTCATACCATTGAAATATTATAAACAATGTGAAGATAATAAATGTGCATACAGTTATTCCCACGATTTTATTGTCATAAACCTACAACGGAGTTATATTTAGCGGAAAGTTAAAATACCTGTAACTTGTAAAAGCAGTTCGGACTTCATTCAAATTTCTTGTCAATGTTTCCTTTTCTTCTTGCAGTTTTGTTATTTGTGTAGTTTTGTCTTGGCATTCATTTGCCATGTTATTTAAGTCTGATGTGAGCTCATCAATCACATTGTGTTGATACGCAAGCTGTTTAGCACTTTTTTCGAGTTCTTGCTCGCATAAGTGTATCTCCTAAAATGAATACATAGGTAATTACTCGCATAAGTGTATCTCCTAAAATGAACACATAATTAAGGAAAAATACAAGCGATAATAATCATAAAAGATTGTAAGCTAAACTTCACTAATTAAACATTCGATATAGAAAAAACTACTGAACCCGTTTAGATGAAACTTGCACTTTTTCTAAGTTGAAGTAAGCTGAATTAAGAAATGATGGAATATAATTAATGATTCGGGCGATTTTTTTTTGAATTCCTAATTGACAAGATATCACAACAATAACAAGTAAATATAAACTAACCTCTTGCTTATCGTCGCGTTCTTTTTTCAAAATTTCATTTTCAGCTATTAAATTGTCCATTTTTTTTTCCAGTTCCTCCTTCTCGGATTTGATATCCTAGAAGTAATAAAACCATTATTTATATTGTATGATTTACATAATTGATAATGCAGATCAAAATGGTATCGTACTGAATTGGAAACAAACATCGGGCAGGCGCGTTTGTGAATCCTCCGAAACTAAAGGTCTACGCTAGGCGAATCGAAACGAGCCGACACAATTCGTCTAGTGTGGACCGACTTACAAGCCTCGAGCGACTTATGTACAAGTTACAACGACGAAGCCGAAACGGCGCGCGGCGCCGCTTGTGCTCGGTTCGTGCTCGATTCGCCTAGCGTAGACCCAAAAATGGTGAAAACTTCACCATATAGAGACAGTGTAAAATGAAGTGACTTGTCATAAGAGCCTCTGTCCTATGCTAGGCCAGACATGAAATAAAGTATTTTCTATTCTTTTTATCACCACCTGCATCGTCACTTGCTATCTGTGATTAAATACGAGCTTTTTTAAATATTATGTTTACTTTAGTCGATGGGATTAGAACAGTTTACCAATGCTGTAATTAGATGTCGCCACAACAATCCTATACTTACAAAGCGTTTACTCACTCACTTTCGATTAAGTAAGTAAAAAAAAACTAGGAATCAGCTTGCCTATTCAAAGTTCTTTTCTTTAATAGTTACTGAAATAAACGGTTGTGACACACAGAAATACAGATACGCAGACAGAAGGATATCTTTTTTTTCTTGTGAGGTACGGAACTCTAATAAAAGGTCTAGTATACCTCCAGGCTTTTGGCGTATGATTCGTTAGCAGCCACGGCTCTCTGGCACGCTTCCTCCGCAACAGCTAGTTGCTCTAGCACGCTACTCTTTTCGTCGCAGAGGCTCTTGGTAAGGGCTTCCTGATTGTTCAGTGCATTTTTAAGTGATTCTATCTCATCTAAAGCAGTCTTCAAACTAAGGGACATTAAAACAAAGTATTCACATAAATATTTGAAGAAAACAGGTCATGAACAGATGTATAAAGTAGTATTTTAAATATTCTGGTGTGATGCTGTGTAGCAGCCGGAAGGGATCACTTATCTACCCATTCCTAGGCAGTACATAGACATCTTCAGCTGGACTTTCACTCAGCATCAGGTGATCATGCAGTCAATTTCTTAACCACTTACAATAAGTGGCAGTGAGTAAATCCATTATTTTGCCATTCCGCGCCTGGATTAGTACCTTTAGAATAAATAATGGCATTAAAACTTACCTATTGTCTTTTATTTTATTTTCCTTCTCAGCCTCGTTTAGTTTACTACTAGTCTCTTTTATCAAATTATCAAGGTCTTTTTTAATGTTGGAAATAAAGGCACCTCGCTGAAAATTTAATTACGCTTTTATTAAAACTAATGATATACCTAATTCATTTTTAATAAATAAAGCTCACAAATTATATTAAACTTATGTACACATTTTGTTAAAGAAGCGATGGAAAAAGGTTATCAAAAACAATGTTAGATCGAGCGTTCATTTTATTTTTCCTGTAAAATTACACTTACAACTTAATTGAACTTTCTGGGAACGGTATTTTTTTTAAATATATTTTTTAATTAACTTTAAAAAAAATAGGTATTACCCTCTCAATTTCAGTGTTAGCGTTTTGTAGCTTCCACTTATGTTCCTCGGCTTTACTGGTGAGTGCTTCGTTGACTTCCCTCAGCCGATTTATTTCGGCGTCATCTCGTTGTGTGCGATCATGGTGGAAAGCTTTGAGCTGCTCTTGACTTTCAGTCATTATCTTGACTTTTATATTAAAAAAAATTATTATTATAATAATATATTTATAAAATATCTAATATAGGTATAAAATTCTCGTGTCAGTGTTTGTAACCAAATTCTATCAAAAGGCTTGACCGATTTTTATGAAATTTTTTGTCAACATTGCTAAGTCGTAAGCAAAGATTTAATTTGGTCGTAAGCTATTTTTCATACCCCTACATTGCAAAACAGCGAGGTAATAAATTATAATATAACAATATATTAATAATATCATATATGTTATTATAATATTAAAACAGGAAATATAGTTTTATGAAATCAGTGAGGGAAACTTTTTCGGTTTGTGGGCATGTGAATAATAAAAACACGTTTAAATTGAAGTACCTAAGTAGCATTAAGTAGTTATAACAGCGCCATCTCTTGACGCAACAGTTTATTAGTTGTGAAAGTAAAAGCTTGTAAGACAAAAATTAATATTCAAGAACCACATAAACTTTAAAGATAGCGCTATAAAATTACATCGCCTCGGCTTGTATGTTGTGTAATGCGACTTTCGACATGCTTGGTTGGGACGATACAATAAACGTTTCACTTTAAAAATAGTGAAAAGGTAGTGAAAACTTACGTTTGTAACGCAGATTGTTTACGTTCTGCTCGTAAGAGTCTCGTATTTTTAGTTGCGCCATTTTCATCTCTGCTAGCAGCTGGTCACCTTTGCGGTAGGCTGCGCATATTGCCTCGCTGTCCTTCTTTATTGCTATGAACTTTTGCTTACACTGCAGGACTGTCTTGTGTACAGTGTCGCAAATTTCTCTTGTCGCTTCACATCTACCGAAATTGTGATTGGTTCATATTTTTAACCGACGGCATGAAGGCTTTTCGCGCGTATCAATTGTATGTATGTATTTTGTGTATGACATTTTGTGTATGATCTATAACGTATGTATTGTGTTTGATCTGAAATATGGTTTGTTTTATATATAGTTTTAGGCTTTGGTTTTAGGTATTATCGGGCGGTACACGTGGAACGCCAGTATACGGTTTTTGTGTCACTGTGCGGAATTTGTAAAATTGTAATTTATACATGCGTAATTATTTTTAAATAAAATAAGAAATGAATAAATAAACGTATGTGTGCATGCATAGCATGTATAGGTATGTGTGCATGTAGGTATATATGTATTTGTTTGTTTGAACTTTTTTTATGGATTTTGTCAGTTAAGGTATCGTTATATTTGTTTTAGAAACCCAAGAAAAAGATGAAAGTAGTAAGGTAAGTGAGGTGTAATTCGGTATACTAAGGCTACGACGACTTCAAAAATTAAAATAAAAAAAACTAAACCTGATTTCTGTTTGAAAGTTTTTTTAAAAAGAACATTGGTCTTTTGCCAGCTAATACGTGCATGAATTAAGTGATTTTAGTTAGAATTTTCTTTTTAAATAATTTATTGGTAGACCTCTTTTTTCCTTCTTATTTCGTGATAAAATTTGGCTCAGCATTTTAATTCGTGAATGCAGGGTTTTTATTTCGGGATAAACTTTTGTGCAATAATTTTATGATATTATATTAAAACATTTTAAATAAAAATATAACAGGAGTTTAATACATTAATATAGCAATAAAGATATTCGATTTCTAAAGGAAAAACATGTTACATTAAGCTCAAATTCAGCTTTAAGTACAAACTGTTCCCTAATCATAACTGTTTTCCACGATATCGCTTGCATACCTTAGGAACAATAGATTTTTTCGAGATAAAAGTAGCTAATATCCATCCAGGATAATGTAGCTCTCCATTAGTGAAAAAAATATCAAAATCGGTTCAGTAGATTTTAAAATAAAAAAATAGTAAAAAATAACCCTTAAAAGTAAACAATTATTCATTGTTAATACCTAATTATAAACTGTAGAGATTACTCAAATATCTCTTATATAATTGGAATCTCCAAAATTCAAATACCAATTTCTTGAAAAAAAAAATTGGAGTCCATGTTAAATCAAAAATCATTAAGTTTTGATTTAACATGGATACAAAGGATTTTGTTGCTATTATTTCAACATGAAATTTTCGCGTAAAAGTTTTAGTTTCAAATAACTTCCTTTATTATAAAAATAAACTAAAAATTTTGAAAAACTAAACCATCTTTAATAGTAAGTAATTTCAGCAAGTTTGAAGTCTTCTAAGCTCGATTCAATTTATTAATATTCAAGATAATTAATTTAAGACAGATGATTTTTTGTACGGTATATCTCATTATTCCATGTGGCTGAAACATAACAAAATAACTTAAATTTTTTCCTACTAATCACAAACCTTTACAAAGTAATGCCTGTAGGTATTTGATGGGAACAGTTACTTTTTTATCTTACAGAGAATTTTGAGTTGAGTACCTAAGTGAGGTTTGTAATGAAACTTGAAATATAGAACTTCATGTTTATTAACCTAAGACATATTTCATCACTAAAAATAATAAATTGATATGCATACGTTAATACTTAAGTTTAAGTTCCTTATCACGAAATTAAAAGTGAGTGCTAAAATAAAAACATCTTATTTCGTGATACTTATTTTGGAAAAGTCCTGTACTTAAGTTTGTAAATCATTCAAAAACCATTTAAGGCTAGGTTTTCCCGGAACTATAGGTATTTGCGGGCTACCTCCCGCCCCCCAAAATTCTCGCGTACGAAAGTAAATGGACATCGAGCGCCGCTTGAGCGCAGTGACCCCATCCGCTGTCCCGGAACACGGCATAATTACATACAGTAGGACTTAGTTTAAGTTGACGGATGTTGTTTACAATTTCAATATAACAAATTATACATACTTATATAGTTATGTCTACGTATTATTTAGCGCTTTTAAGTTTTTAAGACATTGAAATTGATACTTGTAAACACGTTACTTATATACGAGTACAGACTCACAAATCACGTTGTACTTGTATAAATTATTTCCGAAACGCATTATAACTTCATCTACTTCAATGGGTGCATTTTTCGGACGTGGTGACGTCTTAACCAGTATGGTTAAGATGTTTTTAACTATTATAGCTCTTAGCCACGATTAGATTTTTCGTAACAGGTCAAAATGAACGCGAGCGAAGCGAGCTCAAAATTTTTACGATTTTGCAGGATAAATCACTATTTATTCCAGTCTTGAACTTAACATGGCTCGACAGTGAGATACGCCTTTTATAAAAATAATATAATCATTTTTAGGCGTAGTATCGTCTTAAAATTACAAATATGCCCGAATGAATTGAACGCGAACTTTATAATTATTATATATTTAGGTAACTGGATATGCGAGCGAAGGGAGCTCAAATCTTTTACGTTTTTTATTTTGTTTTATTATGTAATCCATCTTTAATCTTTAATTTAATTAATGTAATAATTTTTCGGTGAAATAACGTCTTGAAATCGCAAATAGTCCTGAATGAAGCGAACACAAACTTTATGTAACCTGACAACTGGATAAGCGAGTGAAGCGAGCTCAATTTTACTATTTCGCAGGATAAATCACTATTTATTACAGTCTTGAATTTAACATGGTTTGACAGTGAGATCCATCTTTAATAAAAATAATATAATCATTTTTAGACGACATATAACTTCTTAAAATCGCAATATGCCCGAATGAAGTGAACGCGAACTTTATATATATTTTGATAACCAGATATGCGAGCGCAGCGAGCTCAAATTTTTTAGGTTTTTTTACTTCTTTTAATAGTGTGGTCCATCTTTAGTCTTTAATTTAAATAATATAATAATTTTTAGGCGGAATAACGTCTTGAAATTGCAAATAGTCCTGAATGAGGCGAACACGAACTATATTCTAATAACTGGATATGCGAGCGAAGCGAGCACGAAATTTTCTGTTTTTTTTTTTTACTGAAAAAGTCACAACATAATAAAGGTTCTGGGGGCATACATATCTTGATAACTAGATATGCGAGTGAAGCGAGCTCAAATTGGCGACCTGAAATGACCTTGTATACGTCCGTGCAATCAAGGTCATTTCGTGAAAATCCGCCGTGGAGGACACTTAGATACAAATATATCTTGATATTAATTAATAAAATCAGTAAATAAGGAGAATTGTTGATAAATCAGGAAATTTCCTGGGAAATCAGGAGCTCAACAGTAAAAAGGTCGCGGTGGCGAGGTGAAATTCAAATTTTCAATATTTTCGTTACCTAATAATGCGTTTGATACTAAAATATAAAATAGAATCAACCATAAATCAATTAAATATTATATGACCCCCCATGACAAAACCACCCCCCTGGATCCGCCGATGCTTCCCATACAATGTTAGGTGAAATAGCTATGAAATATCTAATAACTAATTGATAATATTAACAGTGTGATCCCTTAGCAAATACGCTTATCCTTTAATATTATTTCTTAGTTTCTTTAAAAAGGTTTTCCATATAAATAAATAGATGTGTAATTATCAGGTTTGTCCATTGGATTACAAAATGTATCTAAATAAAACCTGTTTAGAGATGGGGAACTAGAGAACCCAGGTGAAAAACCATGAATGGGTTTATAACTCTTGATGAAGTTTATAAGTATCGAGGCTCAAGTCTCACTAAAGCCACAAACAGCAACTACTTCGCCTTACTGTGTGTTGTTAAACTGTGTTCACATTGTTACTACTACAAATAAACCTATAATAATAATTATTATTTTTCTTGTTCAAAATTTATTTATGGCTATTGTAAACAAATCTAATCCAAATATTAGTATATTCTAATCGAGATAATATTAAAAAAGCTTAAATCTGCCCCTTGTAACGTATTCATCGTTATCGTAATCATTTAGAAACTCTGCCCGCTGATTGGTTCCCTGATTTACGTCAGCCAATAGGTGGGCAGAATTAGCAAACGATTACGATAACGTTGAATACATTTTCTTGGGCAATCAGACCCCTGTACGAAGAACTATTTAAAAGTAAGTAGGTACTATGCTTATTAACTTACAGCTAATTATAAATTTTAGTTACTACAAAATAATATTTTTCAAAAAAAAAAAATAAAGTTGAAAATTTAACCGCGGGACAGCGTGGCCTGGCAAAACTGGCGTACGTCCTACCTCGATAGAGTCCGTCGGACGACTGGCGCACCCCCGCTAGAGGATGCGCGTGACCGTATTCGTTGGAAAACAGGCTTGAGCTATGCTTGATTAAAAAAAATTTTTTTTTTTACACGATCCGCTGATAAATTCACTCAGCTTTATTTTCATATATATATTTTTAAATTTAGTTAAAAACTTTAGGCACAAAGTGGAATAAATAGTCAAAATCGATATTTTTTCATTTTTTTTTATGATCGAGAAAAGTTTAGCTTTAAGCATTTATTTTAACTTTGAGTACTAGATAGAGAATGTATCTACAACATATATTTTTTTCGATGCAAAAATATACTTATTCATGATTTAAACCGGTTTGGAAAAGAAGAGAAATTGCTAGAAACAGGGAAAAGACCCCGTTAAAGTAACTATTAAATATCCTGAATATAAAGATATTATATGAAAATAAATGAAGCAAAACGAACTATAAATAAAACCATGCTACTAGTACCTATGCGAGTTCACCTTAAAAATTCAAATTTAGGTTAAGTTCAAACTCGTATTTTAAGAATTTTATTGAAAAAATCATATACCGAATTTAGCTCATAAGAAAGTTCATTACTTTCAAATTATGATTTTGATTTTATATTTAAAATATCTTGATTAATAAATTAATACACTAGCTTTAAAAAAGAAACTCATAAATTCTTAATTCGGTAGTGATACAAAATACGCAACCTAAGAAAAATAAGATGCCGGCTATTTCGTGAGTCGATTAATTGCAATTTTAAGTGAATTTAGTACTTGTATTTATCTCTGTCCTATATTATATTAATTGTAAGGAAACACAAATTTACACTATAAAAAACTTAATTCAAATAGACTTACCTTTGTCTTTCTGTAAGCTTATAAAGTATGATGTTTAAGCTTACGGTAAATACAAGCGCGCAGGTGTACTACAGCGGTTTGCGGCCAACTTAGGTTTTAAAGAGTCGTATTGGTCTGAGCTTTTTCACCAAAATTCTCATACTCGATTTTTTAACGGGTAATATGATGAAGATTTAGAATTTACGTTTAATTTATTTATAACATGTCTTTATTGCTTATTTTTACGCCAGAAGCAAAAACTAACGAAATAACCAGACATACCGAATTACCCCTCACTTACCTTATTTGACGCTTAATATAGTTAAGTCGTTTTTTAAAAGAACTGTACCTATTGACTGAAGTATAAAATGAAAAATTTAAAGACAATAAATACCTATACATATTATTAATATATATATAGCTGCTTGTGCTGATTCAACACTGACTCACTGACTCATTGATCACCTCTCCTGAACAATTTTGTATGAAAAAAATTTTTTTCAAGGATGACGTCGTGTAAGGATGAAAAATTCATGAGGAGGAAAAATACGGAGAGAGCTGATGATTGAGGATTTCGGAGACGGGTGAAGAGCACAGCCAAGGTATCTAAGATAGGTGGGGGGTGCTCGACCAAATGTCATTTGAAATGTCACCCAATTGGCAGTGAGCTGAAAAATTTTTCAAAATGGCGGATTCAAAATGGCCGCCATTCGAATTTCGCCGATATCTCGGAAAGTATAAAAGATGGAAGAATGGTTTCTCGACAAGAGCTGATCAGGACTTGAAGGTCTATTCGATGGATAGAAAAAAAAATGGCGGATTTTTTTTTCATAGAAAATGTATGGGAAAAGATGACTCTGCGATGCCTTTATAGGCAGGAAGACAGCCCGCGGGCCACATGTGGCCCGCGCACCCACGCACCCTACTAGTAGTTATATATAACTTTAACTATACAGTCCGACAAGGCTCTCTTGGCACTTGAAGGAGGGCGCTGTTGCAAAACAAAGGCAGCCATAAAATAAAATCTCCTCAATTTTACTTAAATTTTTGTTTAAAATAGTTAATAGTAAGCAAAACCAACATAACATACAATAGTGATATACTGACAGAGCGAAGTATCAAACAGTAGCACAAGATAGCGGCGTTAGTTCAGACTTTGGCCACGCGCCAAAATAGCCTTGTCGCACTGTAGGTACTCGTATTATAACTTTAACTTTTTTAAATTGACTTAAACGATTTTTATGTAGACGGGGTATTTTCATTTTTTTTAATTATGAATATATTATAGAAAATATACCACAATTTATTAAAATAATAATCTACATGCGATGATGATGATAATGCCTGTAGAAGACTCACTTGTTGATCACTTCGGGGCGATGACGCAGTTCGTTCTGCAGTTGTCCTGAGAGGGTCTCGTTCTCAATTTGAATTTTAAAGCTATTATTTTGCAGTTGCTCGTGTTCCGACTTGAGCGCTGCGTATTTCTCCTTCTGCTCCCAGAAGGCTGCATCTTGCTTCATCTGACGTAAAGATCATAAAAATCGTGTTCAAATTTAATCATGCCGAAAGCAAACTAGGCGAAATTGAAAGTTAAATACAAAACCCTGAAAATTAGACTATGCCACACTATGTATTTTTTCCAAGGCACACATAGAAAGGAGTAGAAGACTTGAAACGGAGTTGAAATATTTTATCGAGAGGATTTTTGATTAGAAATTAGGGTGATTTTTCTATATTAAGAGTCCCATGAACTACAATGTCTCCATATATTCGAAATACCAAAGTGACATTCGAAATACCAAATCATTTGTAATTCGTATAATATTTCCATCATGTTGTGGTGTTATTCGGGTTCATATAGTAATAAATCTATTCTCTTGGCTATAGTCGGCTCGAAAATACTTCTCTAATACGAAATATAAATCAATTTTGATCAAAATTGTTATAACTTCGGTCGAGTTCCGTAATACCAAAAATATGAATGAATACTTGTAACTTTCTTTATACACTAATGTTTTTCTATAGCTGGACAATATAAACTGTGCTCTGGGCAGTGGTGTTTAGTTTACTTTAATACTATAGAGAAAGCGAATATACTCTTCATGGTACGGAACCCTAAGTGTGCGAGTCCGACTCGCACTTGACCAATTTTTCGTAATTTGGTAAGTATGAGTACAAATCAAAAGATTCAGCCTGTTTGTTTCAATCTATTTTTTTCTATATAATCAATCGAGGCTGCCTACATGCATTAGTTGATTTTACATATTAATACAATTTTGCTCTAGTTTTAATGGTTATTTGTAGCAATGTAAAAGTATATTTAATTATTTACCTGCAAAGAAATTATTTTAAGATTTTCGTTCGTCACTTTTTTTTTCACTTCTCCAATTTCTCCCTGCAACATCTTTCTGTTTATGATCTTATCCATGTTTTCCATTTTACCAGACCTAAAACAAAACCGTATTAGATTTTCAGTTTATAAAAAAATATAGAATAGAGGATTTATATTAAAAAAATACTTATAAATTGCAGGTGTGGCGAATGGAATTCTAACAGAAAATGAAAAATGGCGTCTTTGCCCAATACGGAAGGAAGTTTAATTTAAGGTACGCCCGCACTGGGCGTAACTGCACTGCAGCGGAGCGACGCGACACTGTACTGCAAAATATTGTTTCTAAGTAAAAGTATTAGACATATCGCACTCCGCGGCAGCGGAACCGCGCTGCGCGACACAGCGCTACAAAGTTGGGCAACTAAGCAAAACTGACGCACGATGTCGCGACGCGCAGTTCTGTTGCCGCTAGGTGCGCTACAGTTAGCAGCACGACAGCGACGCGTCACCCCATATTTCATGCAAGTTATAACGTGCCGGACGTGCAAGTTGTCGTCAATTTCATCCATCACGTTTAAAGAATTCCGACCAACTGCGTACAAAACTGTCGCGCCGCTGCAGTTCTAGTGCGACGTACCGAACTTCATTTATAATATCGCGTCGTTCCGCTGCAGTGCAGTTACGCCCAGTGCGGGCGTACCTTTAGGCGGGAAAAGTGCCCATAGAGTATATTGAATAAAAGAGTAAAAGAAGAGTACGTACTGGCTTTATGGCTCTGGATTCTAGTTTTTTGGTTTGACGATTTCCTTGAAAGGTGGATGATAATGTTGTAACGTAGTATGTAGGTATCTAGACTACAATAATTATTAAATAAATATAATATTCTTCCTAAATCCTTTTCCAAGTTTGACCTTGCCGCAAGGATTTTATACCTACTAACTGGACTGGATTGAAATTTTTGTTAAGCTAAAATGAGATTTATTTCTTTCGACGTAGAGTAGCTATTTTCTTACAAGCGGTAGCCAGCTAAAAGCGATTCTGAGCGAGAAAGATTCCTCCGTTTCTGTGTCCTTATCTAACAGCGTGAAATCAACGAGTCTGCGTGCGAAATTCAAAATTTTCGTGGTTTTTTGCTAGTATCTATATTATCAAAGGTTTTTTTGCAATTTGTACGCTAATTAGACATAATAGGCTTATAGCAGTCAATTTGCGGGAACGGCAGTATCATTTTCACATGTTTATATCAAAGTCCTTGCATAAAAATGTCTTTCCTAGGAACTTAGTCCGAGTATCGAGTTTGAAGTGAGTAACTCGCTAATCCCGGACTAATTTCTATAACTCGAAACTTTCAAGCAGAGATTGGTATATAAACACGTGAAGACGATACTGGATTTCCAACAATGTGACTGCCATAAATATAATTAGTGTTATTAGCTAATTAAAAATCGCGAAAAACCCACAAAAAAATCGAATTTCGCGGGCACACCCGTGGCATGCCATGAATAGGCAATAGTTTATTAAATATACTGGAACATTTGCTCATATCTGCCATATGCTTTCTATTCATTGGAATTCAATATTTTGTCGCCAACTGTAAGTTCAGGGATAATAATTGTGCTAGCAATGACTTTTAGTGGATATTATGATAAAATTGCTCGAGAGTTCATAGATACAAAAAATCATGTTAGCTCAATCATTATTTTCAAAGAACTTGCGGTTGGCGCTAAAATATAAAATCTCTTTGAATAGTAAAGTAGCCGGTATTGTAGGTACGTGTTATAGCTACAGGTACAAGTCATTTTAGGTAAGAAAAATAGTGGCGCTTCAAAATGAGTGTTGACTTAAAATGCCTCAAGAGGGCTCTCTTTTCCCTTAAACCTATCCTTACTATATATATATAATATTATAAATGGGAAAGTGAGTTTGTTTGTTTGTTCCGCTTTCACGCCGTAGCTACTGAACCGATTTAGCTGAAATTTGGAACATAGGTAGCTTATAACCCGGATTAAAAAATAAGCTACTTTTTATCCCGGAAAAATCCGTAGTTCCCGTGGGATACTCAAAATAGGTATTTCGGCCGTAAGCCTGCGAAATTCTAAATTTTGTTTTTTGCCAATTTTTGAATTTTCGCGCCCGGATGGTACCTATCCCCTTTAATCTATGGACTACTTAAAGCATGGATCTCCTCCATGACTTAAAACGATTTAAATAATCTGTGGATGAATAAAAAAAAAAGTGACATTGACATAGCTGGACAGTTGACACTTGACAGTGACTTATAACCTAAAAGTTTAAACTTTTAACTTGTAGTTCGGAGAAGTTTGTGCTGTGGAAGTTTTTACCAGTTTTTACCAAAAAAAAGTGATTTACATCTATCAGAATCATGAAGAATGGATGATTTCGTGAAGAACGTCCCTTCTTACCAATTGGACCAGAAAATACTAGACGGTAGGTGTTCAGTACTTTCACAGTTGAAATTTGAGACAACCCAGTTCTTAGAATCAACAGGGGCCCAGGTTTCCTTTGGCTGGTTATTAGTTGGTAGTTCATTTTTTTTTTACAGATGGCTTATAATATATTAAACCTAGCACTGAAAGGTTTTAGCGCGAATCTCAGTAATTTACGAGAAATAAATTTTTAAAAATTACGATTTTCTATATGAAACTTCAGACAAAATTGATCAATGACCATAAACTAAAGACTGTATTGACACGTAGTTGTCAAAAAACGTTTCGTTTTTCGTATTGCATTCATGTTAGGTGTTTAATTTTTTAAAAAAGTTAACAATTTATTAATATGTTTTGGAAATACATTACGTAAATATACGAAATAAAATATTTCGTTTGTTGTACCTTTTTAAAATCAGAAATTCAACTATTTTAATTATTTTTAACTGTCAATGAAATTCTTTTTAATTAAAGTTTGTAAAAACGAAATGCGGCAGCCATTTTGATTCTGTCATTTGAAATGTCAGTTTTCTATTCATCAGTCATTGTTCGTCCACCTTCCAGTCGAGATCGTAAAAAAGATCACAAACTAATGTGGTCAGAGAATTAAATTTAAAAAGTTTAAAGTAGTCACAAAACCTGTATGGACACAAAATCGAACTGGATTGATTTAGGTCGAAATAGTCACAGAACCGAAATGCCTAACCCCGACACCAAGCAGTCTTGTTTGTCCTACCCCTAGAGTGTTTTTTTTTAAGTCGGAGGCACGGAGGGAGTGCAGCCCCCGCCCGCCGTAGCACAGCACAGGCACCCGGGCGAGCCGGAGCGGCCGAGGCTGGTCGCCGAAGGCGACCAGCATGCAGAGGCTGCGGAGGTGAGCGTGGGTGCCTGTGCTTTGCTACGCAGGGGCGAAGGGGCTGCACTTCCCGCAGCGCCGGAGAAGTCACAGATCTGAATTGGTCCCTATTTTAGAGCTGTCATTCATCTGATTTGGATACAAAGGTTGTAAGTATCTAGATCTCCTTAAAAAATACTTTAAAAATTAAAAAAAAATACACAAAATTTCCCTTAGGGGGGTTGGGAAGTGGGCCTCATCTTACCCTTTACCCTCCCGCGCCCCTTCATCCAGCCCCCTACCACTTCCGCTGCGTAAAGTAGTCATTATAATGATCAAAATAACCTCAAAATTTCAAAACTTTAAAAATTTTTTTCTCTAAAACTATTGAGTTTCGCACTTTTTCACTTGGAGGGGGGATTCACCCCGCCCCCCCCCCTCTCCCCTCCCCCCGCCCCACCCCTCCCTCTGTAACCAGCCAAAGGAAACCTGAACCCCATGTACCGATGTATATATTATTTGCACGGCAGTTTGTTAAGTTTTAAGGTACATTATTGTAGGCTTTTGTAATATTAAATTAAAAGTTATGAAACCTATGTCCTATGTTTAGTCATGTATTTGTAACATTTTTTCAACAACTAGGGCTGTGGTCCAGCCGCGTGGCCTGTCGCATTATTTACCTGTTTACTAACATCTTTGTAGTTATCACCATTCTTATGCAACAAATATCATACCGAAGTTTTGCAAGAGCCTGTATGTTAGGCCTATGTGAAATAAAGATATTTTGAGTTTGAGTTTTTGTGAATGTTTTTTATGTACTCTTCACTTTGTCACTAACTTTCGTAAATAACTCAAATTACAGGGAAATAAATAAATAATAAGAAAAATTATTATTATTATCACATTTTGTTATGTTATTTCCGACGACATTTTACGTATTTTTTGCCAGTTTGCTAATATTTTTACGAAAGATTTGTATGTAATAAATACACATAAATACACTTACTAATAATACACTGTCATTAACTTTCTTAAATCGCTGCACCAACAACTTAAAAAAAAAAGATTGAAAATAACAACTCCAGACATTCAAATATAAAATTTTCACCGTACAATCTCCTTTGTGCCTCTTCTAAATACGCGACACTGGAGAAGCAATCTGTGCCTGCTTGGCACAACTGAAAGCCATGAAAAGAGCATTGAATTGAATTGAACTTAGAGTCCAGGTGTGAGTAAAGCGAGCTTGGGACTTGGGACACTCCCACAATATAGGATAGGAGTGTAATGTTTTTAGGGTTCATGTATGTATATTTTTTATTTTTATTTATTTATTGTACAAAACCAAACACAACAATCAATATGCATACATCTTGCTATCCTCTTAAACTCAAAAGAGTTTATGTGAGGATGACGAGTTCACATAGATACATGAATATAAATAAGGAAATCTAAATGAGGATCAGTAACGTTATAGCAAATTCAATACAGCTAGCATCTACGTTATTCTCTATGACATAATAATGATATTCCTTTTTGAATTATCCAAATCGGACAATTACTTACGAAGATATTAAGTATTAAACATACGCTGTTTCTGCTTCCTAAATTCAAGGCGCGCGAATGCGTGTGACGTCACAGTGACGGTTCGGGCGAGTCGGCATGCGGCAGTCGGCTACTCATACTTAGTTCATGAATCTACGGAGCGCGGGAAACAACCGTAGGTCATTTTATTTGCAATTTATTTAAATAAAGTGTTGTTTTAAAGTGTAATTTTGTAATACTTAAATATAAAACATATAAATATGAGTACAAATAAAGTAGACGCTGGTTTTGTGCCAGCTCGATCAGATAACCTTCCAAAAGTGGATTCTTTCATTTCGTGGATGGAAATCCGTGGATGGAATCATTTGACTCGTTATGACTAACACCAAATGAGCTAGTAATGTTACTTGAGTTGCTGATTGTGAAGCTAACAACGTGTGGATCAAGATTTACAGGAAAGACTTTCTTTTTTACCACGCGTTGTTTCCATTTGATTGGCGTATTATTGGATTTAGATTTCATTTTTGGTTTCACATTAACCTGAACTGCTTTTGTTTTTTTACCCATTTCATTGGTTTTTGAAAATCCATCTTTTTCTTCAGGTATGTTCAGGGGATCACTGTTTTGGATGATAGTTGTGTCTTGATTCTCTAACTGTACTTTAGAATGCAACAATAGGTCTTCGTGTCCAATATCTTTGGATAAAACTCTTTCAAAATACTCTATATCTTGTCTTTTCTTGAATCCGGGTCTATCAATTTTCTTTTTTTGACGCTTTTGGCATTCAAACTTATGAGGCAAAATTCCCTTCTTCAGTTTAAGCCTTCCTCCAACCAACTTAACATTAATGTAATTTTCCATACATTCTTCCAACTGAAATATAAAAAATATTATCAATTTATTTACTTCTTATTGTTATAAGACATAATGCATAGTTGCTGAGACAGATTCATAAATGCACCGCGTCAATGGTATGATTTGAAGACCTTAGTGGCGCATCGGGCGAACACCCAAATGCAACGCAGATGGTTGCGGGTTCGATTAACACCGTCAACAAATATTTGTGACGGTCTGTATGTATATTTACTAAAGAAAAGTACCGATATACAGTGTGTCCGGGATCGAACTAGCGATAATTTAAGGGAGTGTTCTATAGCTCATTACAAACAAAAAAACCGCCTTTAAAGGGGGGGGCGCCCCCTCCCCCCTCCCCGGTAGAGGTATTTCAATTTTGTATGCGTTTTTTTGGGTATGTGCACACAAAATCAGTAATAATTTGAAAGTCTGTAGCTTCACATGTTCTTAAATGGTCTTATTCGACTGGATACAATATTCTCCATCGATGGATATCTAATAATAGTGTAAAACATTAAAATAACTCAATCAAAAATGCCTCGAATTAAAAAAAAATGCCAAAAAAATTAAGAGTCCACTAACCCACGATGTCTCCCATACATTCGTAATACCAAAATCATTTGTAATTCTATAAAGTTTACCAATAACTTCACGTTTTAATTTTTTTTGGGCAATGTTTTTTTTAGTTCCAGGCATTTTTGGCTGTGTTATTTTAACGTTTTACATTATTATTAGGTATCTAGCGATGGAGATTATTCTTCTTAGTTGAATGAAACCATTTGAGAACATGTGAATCAACAGACTTTCAAGTTATTATTACTGTTATTGTGTGCACATACCCAAAAAAATGCATACAATATTGGAATGGCTCTACCGGGGAGGGGGTGAGGGGCGCCCCCCCTTTATGGGAGATTTTTTGTTTGTAATGAGCTATAGAACACTCCCTTAAATTATCGCTAGTTCGATCCCGGACACACTGTATAATATATCCTTTATTATATATCCGTTGTCTGGCTACCATAACACAAGTCTAGTTGCCCTGTAGGCATTGTTTTGACCTTGAAATATTATATGGAAATCAGAACGAGCGAATAGGTAGGTACATAGTAGGTACATACATAGGTTTATCCACAAAACTCAGAAAAATAAGTAGGTAGGTAGGTAGTTATGTTACAGGAGGCTTAAAATAAGAGAATACTTAAATACCTACCTAACTAACCGTACCTAATCGTAGGTACCAACTTATTCCCATATCAACTAAATATTAGGTACTTACCTATCTGGATTTAGTTATGTAAGTACTAACATCGAAATGATCTTCGCAACAATGTCTTGTAGCCTGGGCAGAAGGTGAAGTTTTATCATCTCTTTTCGCAACGGCATACCATTTACGAAGTTTTGGGTCTTTCGGCACGTTAAAAAAGAGTTTTTCGTGCGTTTTCAAAGAAGTATTTGTACATTTTGGCTCTATACAATATTTATACATAGTTAGAAAGGTGAATTAGATACAAATCGAACACTTAATTTGTTTTAAAGACACAATTAAACAATGAAACACTCGCGCGCCTTATCGCTGCCAACGGCTAACTAGCGTGGACCGTCACTGTGACGTCACAGCCTACCGCGTCAGCCCGTCAGTGAACTTCGCTAGTAATTTGTTCATAACTTCGTCATTTTTTGTCGTAGAACAAAAATTTTTGCACTGTATGTTAAGGATTTCTTAGCTCTATAAATCTGCATTGTCAGTAAAAAACGTTACTGATCCTCATTCTCAGTAAATTATGCAACAGTCACTTCCTAGAGTACAGGGTTTCTTAAACTTATTGCATTCACGGACCGCTTTCACAGTTAAAAAAATCCACGGACCCCTATGAAAGAATATATTAGGAAAAGAAAACAAGCCTTAATGAAATTTAAAAAAAAAAAAACACTTTTATTGCAAAACAACATGAATTAATGTGAAGGATGCTGCTGTTTGGCGGCAATAAGTAGGTCAAACTGTGGACTTGTCTTTGACAAGGCAAGGCGCATGTCATCTGTGACATTTAGTCTATTGCGGTTTTTGGTTTTAATTGACACAAGAACCGAGAACCCTGCCTCACAAAGATACGTCGTTGCAAATGGTATTAAAACTGACATAGCTCGCTTGGCAAGAACAGGGTAAGCTTGCATCAGAGAACACCAAAACTCGGCAAGAACTTTTGCGTGAAATTCAGCTTTCAAAATTTCTTTGGTTCGAATGTCAATTAAGTCATCTTTAATAAGATCATCATCGCTGATAGTATCCATATCAATTGTAAATGGGCAACGCACCCACGTTTCTTTATCAAGTTGGTCTGAGCTAAAATAACCTTTAAAAGACATCTGCAATGTTTCCAGATGCTTAGAAACCTCATTTTGTACCATATTTGAGGTAATTTTCGTCGTGTTGCCGTCACCTTGTGTCATCAACTCTTCCAACATTGGAAAATTTGCGAAGTTACCTGATTCCACCCTCCTTTTCCAAAGAGGTAGTTTATTTAAAAATCCTTTCAACCTTTCAGATGCATCCACAATGGTCACTGCAGGACCCTGAAGAGATAGGTTAACCTCGTTCAATTTAGTAAATATATCGGCTAAGTAAGCTAGCCCGTGAACAAAATCTTCGCTCTCGAAATATTCGTAAAGAGAATTTGCTTTATCTTTTAGAAAAAGTAACACTTCTTCTCTCATTTCAAATAAGCGCCTCAAGACTTGTCCCCTAGACAACCAACGAACTTCTGTGTGGTACAGCAGTATTTGATGTTCTGACCCCATTTCTTGGCAAAGTACTTTGAACAGCCGATGGTTTAAGGCTCTTGATCTGATGAAGTTAATTATTTTGACACATGTAGACATTACTTCCTTCAAAAAAGTAGGCAAAGTTCGTGAAGCCAAGGCCTGTCGATGTAAGAAACAATGAGTAATTATAACTTGAGGTATCTCTTTCTTGACCAAAGTCGCAAAACCAGATGTGTTACCAAGCATTGCGGGAGCTCCATCGGTGCATATGCTACCAAGTTTAGTCTTCCAATCTACGTTTTGTTCAGTGAAAAAACTTTTTATCATTTCAAACACATCTGAAGCCTTTGTAGTCCCCAAAAGTGAGTTGCAAAATAGAAACTCTTCTTTAATACTACGCGTCTCATGTTGTACGTAACGGACAAACACCAAGAGTTGGCTACATTGTGATACATCCGTGCTTTCATCCAATTGCATACTAAATGGAAACGGCGAAGCATTCAATTCTTCAATAACCTGCTTCAAAACATTTGATGACATTTCAACAATTCTAGAATGAATTACATCGTTCGATAAGGGTACAGCTTCAACCTTCTTCCTGTGATCCTTACCACACACAAGTTCCACAATATCAAGTGCGCAAGGCTTTATTAATGTTTCCGCAATAGTGTGTGGCTTCTTTTGCTGAGCAATACGGTAGGCAACCTTGTACGATGCCTCAAGACATGGTTTTTGTGTCGGGGTGAATCCGAGTTTAGGTAAAGTGCCGGATTTTTCAAACCGAGCCTTCTTGGTACGAAAATCATCAATGCTGTCAGATATATTTCCAGGGTGGACAGTTTGAAGATGTTCTGACAACTTTGCCGGCTTCATACTTCCATTAGCAAGCACTTTACCGCATAAGAAGCACTGCGGCTTTTGAGTTCCATCGCGTTCAGTTGTGACAGTAAAACCAAACTTGACATAAGAATCATTATACTTTCGTTTCTTTGACATTGTCTTGAAAGAGCTGAAACAATTTAATATACAATTACTTTATGAAACGATTAAATCCGTTTGTATATGTATAAAATATCAATTCTTTTATTACATACCTTTTAATTTCACTTTTCACAAGATAACTTATAAAAATAATGCAATTCGGTGAATGTAAGTTATGGTTATGAGTTTTGAGGCGCCGTGCGTGGCGCGGCGTAGCGCAATAAACTCGTCTGCTTATATCGCGGGCGTGCGCGGAAGTGAGCAAGCGGGCGGACGGGTTGGGCGGCGCGGTGCGGGCCATGCGCAGGCGGCGTGGGTGCAGACTGTAGCCACTAGCCCGCGCGTAAACCCAGTACATAGTTTTTATATAGTAGACGCGCAGTGAATTCGACGGCCGACGAAGACAATGCTTGGCCGAAACGAGAAATGACTATACTATTTCCTAATAAATATATTGAGAGTTAACTTACCTACTACGGACCCCTGATGCACATGCTACGGACCCCTAAGGGGTCCGTGGACCCCACTTTAAGAACTAGACAATGCTTTCATTATGCAATGCAATATAGTAGAGTAACATAGGCTATAATTTTTTGGAAAAAATCATTATTGCGGATGTGAGGCGCCATTTTCAAAAGTGGAAAAAAAATTTTTAGTCGAGGGGCTGTTCTGAGGAACACCTTCTATTCTAAGAGGTGCCCTGACTGCCATATGAATTTATCTGTTCAACTAAAATAACTTGTTTCTTGCTTTTTAGTTCTTTTTAACAGGGCAGTTGTGTTTTTTAATTACTTATTTTTATTTAAAGCTCTGTCGACTGACGCTTGGAGGGAGGTGATAAATAAAGAGTTTTTACGTCCTTATACTCCTTTACGTCTCTTTGACACTACCATTCACTTGACAGTGTGAGTCATATGTTTTCTTCTTGGCAACATTTTACATGAAAATGTTTTTGGTGGGATTCCTTTTCTTTTCCTTTGTTTTTTTATGAAAAAAAAAAAAAATTCCTAATGGAACAATCTGTGTTACCCAGCGCGCGGGATAGGCATGACGGTGGAGGAGGTGGCAGGGCTGCCGACATGCAAGTACACCCAGAGGGTCCACGAGCTGAACCTCGGGGAAGACGACCTCGCCTTCCTGAAGATGCTACGACGACGGATCAAGAACCGGGTGAGCTTTAATCTAATTTTTAGAGTTCTGTTTAAAAAAAAAGACCTTATAACATCACTTTCTTGTCACCTCTGTTTTTTTACACTACGTTTAAGAAAACATTTAAGTTATTTAGTAATTTGTTTATTAGAACACACAGTAACATTCGCCATAGGTATGCGCTTCTACAATCTATGCTTCGTTCACTTTATCTGATACAAAGTAAAAAAGCATTACCACAAACAAACAATTATAACACATTACCACAGATACAACATACACTATACAAGTTAGTACTTGACTGCAATTTCACCTGATGGTAAGTGATGATGCAGCTGAAGATGTTAACGTACTAACTTGGAAGGGGGAAGTAAAGTCACCCCAACGGTTTCTACACAGAATTGCACCGGAACACTAAATCGCTTGGCGGTACGTCTTTGCTGGTAGGGTGGTAACTAGCCACGGCCAAAGTCTCCCACCAGACTAGACCTGAGCCAATTTAGAAATTATAAAATACCAAAGTGGCCCGTGGCAGGAATCGAACCCGCGACCTCCCATTCGAGTGTGTGACAGCGCACATCCGTGCCCCAGGGAGGTCGTCAAAGTTTGTCTGTCACAACTCACAACCCTTTATTTCAGTAACTATTAAACTTAGAATAATTATTGTAGATAATAAAGACCCAACATTATTGCAATCATAAAAAATTTAAAATGATTTTATTTTTAAAAGGGAGGATAACCGGGGCGTCGTATTTTAAAAATGAAATTAAATTTAAATAGAATGGAGTATTATATGAAAGGGCATTACATGTGGAATCTCAAATAGATTTCACGAGACTCCAAAAAAGGAATTTATGTACCTATATATTTTATAGTATTCATTTGAGTGAAAAGTGTAAGAAATTAAAGAACCGGGTTTTTAAAAATGAGAACCGATAAAAGAACCGATTGTCAATTTAGAACGGTTTTGCATTCTAGTATCGATGCGCGGATTCGCACTTGGCCGGTTTTATTTATATTCCACCGCGCTCGTAGGTACCTAGGTAGGTAGGTATGGTACGAAGAAACTCGCTGAGCTGCGTCATATTACGAGCGGATCGTGTTACTGTGGCGAGCGAGTGGCGCCGTGAGAAACACGGTAGCTGCTAGCTAGCACGCTTGCAGATAATGCTCTCTTATTCTATTACTAACTAGCTGGGCCCGCAAACTTGTGGGGTTGAGTGTACGCTTCTACAATATGATCCCAAAGTCTGTCTTGGACTTACCTTTGCACCGGTTTAAAGACACTGTCAAAAACATCTAATAAATCAGGGTTACAACACCTTTGAAGAATTTTTAAATAACAAGGATTCTTGGGACTATAGTGATATGCTTCCATCTCCTCACGAGATATCTTAAAAATATTGTACTAAAAATTGTATATTGAGACATTTTTGAAAAGAGCAAGTACCTACCGAGTTTCTTGCCAGTTCTTCTAGGTGCCTTTTCAAGGCTTTCCGAACCTGGCGGTAGAGTCTTGACATGAGAGCTTATATCTAAGCCTATTTGAAATAATGAATTTCATTTCAAACTGTTTTGCCATGTAAATTATTATGGAAACAAAGTCTCTTTTCGGAGAGTATCGCGCGGGTTACCACAGAACCGCAAGACGCCGAGTTAATAATAATAATAATAAAATATATATGTATAATAATAAAATAAAGCTGGAGTGCCCAGCGGTCTGCTCCTCCTCTCAGCGACCAGACACGGCTGACCTTATCGCTTTCTGGCGTAGTGTTTGGTCGACAGAGGTGGAGCACGAAGAGGGCCCTTGGATTGCGGCGGTAGAGGAAGCATGTGCCTCAATTGAGCCGATGAACCCGGTCGCCATCTCTGCGGAGGATGTAGCTGATGCGGTAAGGCGGGCCCCGAACTGGAAAAGTCCGGGGCCTGACGGACTGCATCTCTACTGGCTAAAGGGTTTATCGGCTTGCCATGCGACCTTGGCTCGACAATTCCAAGACGCCCTTGAGCAAAGGGCGCTCCCAAACCTTTTCACCACCGGGATCACTCATTTAGCTCCAAAGACCACAGATACCGCTGACCCGGCTAAGTACCGCCCCATTACGTGTCTTACTACCATCTATAAGACACATCCGTTCTGAGCTCCAAAATCACCCATCATGTTAACAACCACGGGATCATGTCTGGGGCTCAGAACGGGTGTAGGGGTGGTAGTCGCGGTACTAAAAAGCTCCTTCTCATCGACTCCGTCGCGGGCCATTTGGTCAAACGCAGCCGCCGGAATTTTTCCGCCGCCTGGATTGACTATAAAAAGGCGTTCGACTCGGTGCCTCATTCATGGCTCCTGAGGGTCCTCGAGCTGTATAAAGTTGATAGTGCAGTTCGAGACTTCCTCGGAGAATGTATGGGGCAATGGAGCACGATCCTTTGTCTCCATGGCGAGCGGCTGGCGGCTGCGGATGACCGAATCAGGATACGGCGGGGTATCTTTCAGGGCGATTGTTTGAGTCCACTTTGGTTTTGCCTGGCTCTGAACCCCCTTAGCACGTTGCTGGAGGGTTCCGGGACAGGCTTTCAGTTTCGGAGAGGGGGGCCGAACTCCGAAGTTACCTCACCTTCTCTACATGGATGACCTCAAACTGATGGCACCCAGCGCTTCCCGTCTGCAGGAATTGTTGAACATCACCACTGAGTTCAGCAGTTCCATCAGAATGGAACTCGGGGTGGACAAGTGTGCGGTCCTGCATGTGGAGCGGGGACGGATCGCTCGCTCGGCCAAGATCAATCTTGAGCCGTCGAACGTCAAGACCCTCCGAGGCTGAGTCATACCGGTATCTGGGCATGTCACAATCAATAAGGGTTCAGGAGGCGGACGTGAAACAGTCTGTTTGCGAGGTCTTGTTTCGGCGCCTGACAAAGATCTGTGAAAGTTATTTGTCGGGTGCCAGTAAGGTCCGAGCCTATAACGGCTGGGTCATGCCCGTCCTCATGTACACCTTTGGCGTGCTCAGATGGACTCAAACCGAACTAGACGCCCTGGATAGAAAGGTCCGCACAACTATGACTGCCCATCGCATGCACCACCCAAAGTCGTCTGTCATGAGGCTGTATATCCCCCGAAAGTGTGGTGGTCGAGGCATGCTCAACGTCAAGACCATGCACAATCGGGAGATATCCAGCCTCAGAGCATACTTTGAGACGAAAAGGGAGTCTCCGGTGCATCGGGAAGTCATAGAATGTGATAAAGGACTTACTCCCCTATCTTTGGCCAACACCGAGTGGCGGGGACCGGCTGTGCTTAGCACCTCTGACCGGGAGTCCGTATGGAAGGGGAAGGAGCTGCACGGACGCTTTTTTAAGGTTCTTTATGAGCCCCACGTGGATAGAAAAGCGTCCGTGCAGTGGCTGCGTTTCGGTGACCTCTTTGGGGAAACTGAGGGTTTTGTCTGTGCAATACAAGATCAGGTGGTTAAGACGCGGAACTACCGAAAGTACATTCTGAAGGATGGCACTCACGACATTTGTCGAGCCTGTCGCCATCCCGGTGAGTCACTCAGACATGTGCTTTCTGGGTGTTCGGCGCTTGCCAACACTGAGTATTTGCACAGGCACAACCAAGCAGCCAAAATCCTCCACCAAGAGCTTGCTCTGAAGTACGGACTCCTGGATGAGAGGGTGCCTTATTATAGGTACACGCCGGTTCCTGTCATCGAGCGCGGCGGCGTCCGGCTCTATTGGGTCACCGGTCAATCATCACGGACAGGACGATCTTGGCTAACAAGCCTGATATCGTGGTGATGGACCGGGCACAGTCGCGGGTGTTTTTGGTGGACATCACGATCCCGTATGACGAGAACCTCGTGAGAGCTGAGACAGAGAAAAAGCGAAAGTATCTGGATCTGGCTCACGAGGTTTCCGCCATGTGGCACGTGGAGTCCACTGAAACCATTCCAATCGTGATATCTGCCAACGGTTTAATCCCAGTCAGCCTCGCTCACCATCTGCGGCGACTGGGTTTCCGTGGCAGTTCACTTGCGGCCAAGATGCAGAAGGCGGTGGTGCTCGACTCGGCTAGGATAGTCCGTCGGTTTCTTAGCCTGTCACCCTGACCCCCGGCCGTTTGGTCTCCCCTGCCGGGGTGTAGTCCTCCGCTCGGCACATATATGTATGTGTGTAACGTTTATGTATGTTTATTTATATTTTTCGTATTTAAGTAAGTTAATTATGTCTCTTTGGCTTTTATATATATTTATTTTGTGCCGGGTGTGAGAGTTAAAATAAATATGTAAATAATAATAATAATATTTGGCATTCTTCATCTTCATTCGAGTTGGCATCCTTATGTGGTTGATGTCCAGCAAACTCGAACGAAACGTTTTTCATCCACGTTTCTGATACGAACCGCTAAGGTGTGGAACACCCTTCCTGCCTCTGTGTTCCCAGCCAAGTACAACCTGGGTGCCTTCAAGAGAAGAGCGAATAAGCATTGTCTAGGCAAGCGCGCTCCATCCTAGACCTCATCATTTCTGTCCATCAGAAATGATTGATGATTTTAGACTGTACAATGTGAGGACGAGAAATATGTGACGTATGTTGAAGCCAAAAAAAATCTCAAATATGGCGTCGCGCGTCGTACACTTCGGTATCGCTGACAGCACATACCGCTGTCGGTCGCTTACATTAGCGTCATTTTACAGTTTTGACAAATTAAAAATCAAAATCCAATTAAAATCCGGCTTCAAAAAATTTATTGATTATAATCTTAAATACATGCCATAGTGGTACGGTACTGTTAAATGAAATGAAATGAAATGAAACGAAATGAAATGAAATTCTTTATTTCACATAGGCTTAGATATAAGCTCTCATGAAATGTCGAGACTCTACCGCCAGGTTCGGAAAGCAGGTTTGCACCGAGAAGAACTGGCAAGAAACTCGGTACTTGCTCTTTTCAAAAAATGTCTCAATATACAATTTTTAGTACTTAGTATGAAACAATATTTTTAAGATATCTCGTGAGGAGATGGAAGCATATCACTATAGTTCCAAGAATCTTTGTTATTTATAAATTCTTCAATGGTGTAGTAACCCTGATTTATTAGATGTTTTTTGACAGTATCTTTAAACCGGTGTTATGGGCGGTAACGACGCCATATTTGAGAAATTTTTGGCTTCAACGTACGTAACATATGTCTGGTCCTCTTAGCGTAGGGTACTTCGTCATTAGGAATGTTATACATCAGAAAGAGAAAGATATACGTAATCGTACGTAATCTGCATTTAGCAGTCATGCATACCAATGATATCCTATACCTTTAAACGAGCAATTCTTGTATATATGTATATTTCTATATAATCTGGATCTCGGAAACGGCTGCACCGATTTTCATGAAATTTAGTATACAAGGGGTTTTGGGGGCGATAAATCGATCTAGCTAAGATTCATTTTTTTTAAATGTCGTATTTACCAATAAAAAAAATGTTACTCTATTCCTGACATCTATTGGCAAAAAGTTAAACTATTACAGTAATTTTCTGCTGCCATCTATTGGTGAGTGGCTGTGATATTACCAAGCAAAGCTTGATCAACCAAGTATAATCATTTACTTCATATTTTTTCCCGATGGCTTGAAATCTGGGAAACTACATGACATCTATTAGCGAATAGTGAAACGAATTTTAATGACCGCGGCCGGCATTTGTTTTAACGAGAATAATATTATAATGCTAAAGGTAAAATATGACTTCTCCCGACATCTACTGGCGAGAAGTTATATTAATTTTTTTATGGAGTCAACGAACTGGGCGCGAAAATTCAAATTTTATTTAGTTTTCTGGTTTAGTGGGCTTATACATCCTAAGTTTATATAGTTTATACACAACATTTATGCATCTCATATTTGTAATCAAAACTCTGCTCAACAATACTCATTTACCTCATATTGTTTCTCGATATATTGAAAACTAGGAAACAACGTGACATCTATTGGCCAATAGCAATACTATTATAATGGCACAGGCATCCAACTGTTTTAACGACACAATAAATATGACTCTTTCTGCTGACATCTATTGACGAGAAGTACTTAATACTAATTTTTTTATGGAGTCAACGAATTGGGCGCGAAAATTCAAATTTTATTTAGTTTTTGCTAATAGTGGGCATAGCTGGGCATTAACTCGTTAATCCGTTAATCGTTAATTTACGAAGTTAACATTTTGATTAACGGTTTAACTTTTAACTAACTTCAACAGGTTTTATTAATTCAGTAACGCAACGATATAAAAAGGCAATTTTACATAGGTAGGTATATTAACGGATTAGCGATTAACGTTAACTTGCGTTAATTCTTCCGCAAAGTAACGCTTTAACGTTTAACGAAGCTTACTTATTTTGTAACGGATTAACGATTAACGAAGTTAAGTATTTGATTAACGGTGCCCAGCTATGATAGTGGGCTAATAATTATACATCGTAAGTTTATGGCAATGAGTTTTGCGGGCACAACATTAAAAGGGGCAAGGTGGTATTCTCTCGTTCAAAGCTAGCTCCATTCGAAATAATGGGCCTTTGAAATTGGTTTTTAATCGTAGTTTCCCAATATCAAAATTATCGTGCCATCCACAGAGCAAGATAATCCATGGCACAATTGGCAGGGCACTCAGCTGTGATAGCTAGGGGGTACGGGTTCAATTCCCGTTGGCAGCGATAATTTTAAACACTCGAAATAAAATAACTTACGTAATTGGTTGATGTAATGTAAAAAACCGGCCAAGTGCGAGTCGGACTCGCGCACCGAGGGTTCCATACCATAAAAGAAGTAAAACATTGAAAGAATCACTTTTATTCATGAATTTACGAGTAAAATTTACATGTAAAACTTTTGTTGGCAAACCGCAAACGTAACTTTGTTTTTGGCGGATTATTGTTATTATCAAAAAAAGTATATTAGTCAGTGAGTTGATTTTATTTTTCCTGTAAAATATACATTAACTTCTTTTGATCATAATTATTTCAGATTTTTCGATTGGTAAATTTCGGAGATAAGGGGGGGAACGGTATTTTTTTCAACAGTTTGCTCAATAAATCAAAAACTATCGGATATAAAAATAAATAAAAATCGGTTTAAGACTACACAAGTAACGCCCTTTCATACGATACCCCACTCAATATTGTTATCTCATTTTGAAAAATCGAAGGTCCGGTTTTCCCCCTTTTTTATATAAAAATAAAAATAATTTTCAAATTTTTACGATTGTTATGACGTCGCGTCACTATTACCTATAACTATTCCAAATTTCAAGTCGATAGCTTTGATAGTTACTGAAATAATCGAGTGTGACAGACGGACGGACGGACGGACGGACGGACGGACGGACGGACGGACGGAGAAAGTCTCACCATAAGGGTTTCATTTTTACCAAATTGGTATGGAACCCTAAAAATAAAGTATTAGTTTAATATATAAATATTAAACTAATTACACTCGTGATTTTTATTTAAGGAGCACACCACGGGTGTGCTCGCGAAATTCAATTTTTTTGTGGTTTTTCGCGATTTTTAACCTAATAAGACATAATAGGCTTATGGCAGTCAAATTGCGATAATCCCAATATCTTCTTTACGTATTTATATAAAAATCTCTGCTCGAAAGTGTCGAGTTAAAGAAATTAGTCCGAGATTTGCGAGTTACTCACATAAAACTCGATACTCGGACTAATTTCCTAGAACATTTTTATGCAAAGATTTTGATATAATCATGCAAAGACGTTACTGCCATTCTCACAAATGCGTAATTAGCGAACAAATTGCAAAAAAACAATGAAAATTTTGAATTTCGCGGGCAGAGTCGTTGATTTCCCCTTAACCATACTTACGAGTTCATATTTTTTTTTTATTATTATGTCGATAAGATCGAAAAATATTTTTTCATATTTCATCATTACATTAGTACCTATGTAATTCATATTTAAATATAGTTTCTACTCCAAATTACAATTTACAAAAAAAAACCGAGCGAAGCTCGGTCATCCAGGTACTGTTATTAAAACTGTAGACGAGGTGTCGTGTTACGTGGTTAGCCGCATGATTCAAACGTGAAATAACTATAATATCACTACTAACAAACGCCCGCGGTTTTGTACGCGTCAATTTTTTTCTACATGTAAACTGATCTACAAACAAAAAATTTAAACAGTCGGGTGACTGCAAAATGTCAACTTTTGTCCCCACATGGAGTTAGTATGGTCACCCGCCTCTAGTGGCATTGGTTGTATGATGTATCGGAACTAAAGAGTGATATTTCAAAAAGTAATTAAAAGCTCTCCTATTCATCGATAGATGACAAAACTAAAAACTAAAGATAGTTTAAAATGCTATGAAATAGCTTTATCGCGGCAGTCTCCGAGTGCCACACGTCTTTTTAAAGGGTTCCATACCAAAATGGTAAAAATGGAACCCTTATGGTGAGACTTTCTCCGGCCGTCCGTCCGTCCGTCCGTCCGTCCGTCTGTCACACTCGATTATTTCAGTAACTATTGAAGCTATCGACCTGAAATTTGGAATACTTGTAGGTAATTGCGGCGCGCCGTCATTTCAATTATTAAAAATTGAAAATCTTTTTTATTTTTATTTAAAAAAGGGGGAAAACTGGGTTGTTGAAATTTCAAAATAAGATCACAATTGAGTGGGGTGTCATATAATGAAAGAGCGTTACTTGTGTATTCTAAAACCAATTTTTATATATTTTTATGCCTGATAGTTTTTGATTTATTGGGCAAACTGTCGAAAAAAATACCGTACCCCCTTATCTCCGGAGTTTACCAATCGAAAAATCTGAAATAATTATGATCAATAGAAGTTGATGTATATTTTACAGAAAAAATAATTTCAACTCTGTAACTTTTATACTTTTTTTGATACTAACAATAAACCGCCAAAAACAAAGTTAGGTTTGCGGTTCGCCATCAAAAGTATACCTATATGTAAAATATAACTCGCAAATTCATAAACAAAAGTGATTCTTTTAATGTTTTACTTCTTTTACGGTACGGAACCCTCGGTGCGCGAGTCCGACTCGCACTTGGCCCGTTTTTTGGTACCAAACTCCTCCGAAACGGCTCGACCGATTGTTATGAAATTTTCTCTGGATGCTCGGTAGGTCTGAGAGCAGGTCGTAAGCTATTTTTATATACCAAAGGAGTTTCTTCCGCCTCGCTACAGTCCGTAAATCAAAAAGCTTGATTTACATGTTAAAATTGAGAGACAAAATCCTCAGTAAAAAGTGTCCAGCCTTTTTACCAAAATGTCCGGTGAAACCAAAGACACCTATACTTTAGACCCGGCGGAACGCGCGAAAAAATGTCGCCAGTTTGTGGGAGCAAAACCCCCCCGGCGTCAGTAGTAGTAAGCTGTAAGCCTACGCAGTATTTCTCAGGAGTTTCGACACATGGCTCTACATTTTGTTGTATGAAGTAGGTTTACGTAAAATGTTCGGATCGGCTCATCTTGATTTGATCATATATTTTATTATTATATTTTATCATAGGGTGAAACGTACGATCCGATCTGTTGGGTTCGCCAGCTTGTCAACCAGCTTCCTTTGCGTTGCCGATAATTCCTTGTGCATGTGTAGCGGTCTTCGATAGCTGACGAATGACGATGGATGGCGTAACCTGTATAGAAACTAACTAGTAGAAACTATATTTAGAATAAGTTTATATGTATAATTTTAAGCTGTTTGTTTCCTTAATAAAGAGAGAAAAAAAAACCTAAGCACAAACTGTCAGAGATTTCGACGAGCGTTCTATAAATACAACTTCTTACGTAATACGCTCGCATCACAAGCGATCCCCAGGCTTAATACCTGGAGGGAAATTTCCCTATTGCTTCCACCGCTCAACGCAGGGTGAGTCTATTGCGACTGCTTAGAGCATCAAGAGCTTTCCAGCTTAATGAAATCAGTCTCCGTCCGTCTTTCCAGCTCGCCTCCCAGAACAGTCGCCGCCGCAGCGTGGAGCACCTGCGGCAGCTGGCGCGCGAGCTGAGGGCGGTGCGAGCGTGCCGCGCCGACGCGCTCAGCGAGCGACGCGTCCTGCTGCACACGCGGACCGAGCTGAGGAGCCGCTTCTTAGAACTGCGGACCCACATCGCGAAGGTGAGCTCGAGATCCAGTCCGGTAACTACAATAAACCGTCTAGGTTAAGGAACATAAACGACGGACCGTAGTTCACACGCGGATTGAGCTGAGGAGCCAGACCCGCATCGCGAAGGTAATCACGCTATAGAGCACTCGAGATCCAGTCCGATAACTACAGTAACCAGGTTGAAAACTGTGAAGGAAGGAAAATAACAGAATAATATTTTGTTGACACGTGGACCGAGTTGAGGAGCCGCTTCCTAGAACTGCGGACCCACATCGCGAAGGTGATCTCTCGAGATCCAGTCCGGTAACTACAGTAACTAGGTTGAAAACTGCGAAGGAAGGAAAACGACGGAATTTTGTTGACACGTGGACTGAGTTGAGGAGCCGCTTTGTAGAACTGCGAACCCACATCACTAAGATATTCACGTTACAGAGCGCTTAAGATCCAGTCCGGTAACTACAGGTAGTGCGAGAGAATTGCAAAGAACTAGAGCGATAAAACTCAGATATGAACGCGGATTGCGCTGAGGATTTGCTTCCTCAAGTTCCAGGTCAATGTAGCGCTAATGATCTAGTCTGGCAACTACAGTAACCAGGTCTTTAATTGCGGGAGAACTGGAAGAAACAAAAACGACGGCACTTAGTGCACAAGCGGAATTAGGAGCCACTTCGCAAAACTCTGAGCCCAATTCGCGAAGGTAAAGAGCAAACTGTCGAAAAAAATACCGTTCCCCCCCTTATCTCCGAAGTTTATCAATCCAAAAATCTGAAATAATTATGATTAATAGACATTAATGTATATTTTACAGGAAAAATAAAATCAACTCCCTAACTATTATACGTATTTTGATAATAACAATAAACCATCAAAAGCAAAGTTACGTTTGCGGTTCGCCAACAAAAGTACCTAGGTACATATAAATTTTACTCGTAAATTCATGAACAAAAGTGATTCTTTCAATGTTTTACTTCTTTTATGGTATGGAACCCTCGGTGCGCGAGTCCGACTCGCACTTGGCGGGTTTTTTTCTACTATTTTGCCTAAACTATAAATGCGTGAGGCTTGTCATCGCACCGAATTGTCGGATGTCGGTCAGGACAACGCCGCTTCAACCAGTTCCTTTTTTTGTTCCAGGTTCTTCAAGAACGTTTGGATCCGACATCCGTACCGGCTATAGCACCGGATAGACTCCAAGAATCTCACAACTACAACCACCTGAACCACAAAGCCATGGCCTCACCGACAGACAAACCGACAGAAAAAGCGACAGACAAACCGACAGACAAGCAGACAGACAAAAACATGTTCGTCAGCCAGATAGATAGTAAGAATATATTCGAATGCCGGAGAGAGAAGTTGGTCCAGCAGAGCGTTAACCATATGTTTAAGGTACGTTTTAACTTGCAGTGTATATTGTATGTAATTAAATTTGTTCGGGTGGAATCTTGCTACTTAAGGAGCACACCACGGGTGTGCCCGCGAAATTCAAATTTTTTGTGGTTTTTCGCGATTTTTAAGCTGAAAAGACGTAATAGCAGTGATCGAGTGTGACAGACGGACGGACGGACGGACGGACGGACGGAGAAAGTCTCACCATAAGGGTTCCATTTTTACAAAATTGGTATGGAACCCTAAAAATAAATACCTCTGTTTGAGTTTTCCTCCCCGAGTGCCACGTCATTTGGAAGTGAATTAGGCGCGTTGGGCATTTATAAGATGGGAAAAGCCATTGAACTCGTGACACCGTCACCGTAACCAACACTTCACACTGTAACCGTAACCGACACCTCTGTCTGAGTTTTCCTCCCCGAGTGCCACGTCATTTGGAAGTGAATTAGGCGCGTTGGGCATTTATAAGATGGGAAAAGCCATTGAACTCGTGACACCGTCACCGTAACCAACACTTCACACTGTAACCGTAACCGACACCTCTGTCTGAGTTTTCCTCCCCGAGTGCCACGTCATTTGGAAGTGAATTAGGCGCGTTGGGCATTTATAAGATGGGAAAAGCCATTGAACTCGTGACACCGTCACCGTAACCAACACTTCACACTGTGACCGTAACCGACACCTCTGTCTGAGTTTTCCTCCTCGAGTGCCACGTCATTTGGAAGTGAATTAGGCGCGTTGGGCATTTATAAGATGGGAAAAGCCATTGAACTCGTGACACCGTCACCGTAACCAACACTTCACACTGTGACCGTAACCGACACCTCTGTCTGAGTTTTCCTCCCCGAGTGCCACGTCATTTGGAAGTGAATTAGGCGCGTTGGGCATTTATAAGATGGGAAAAGCCATTGAACTCGTGACACCGTCACCGTAACCAACACTTCACACTGTAACCGTAACCGACACTTCACACTGTAACCGTAACCGACACCTCTGTCTGAGTTTTCCTCCCCGAGTGCCACGTCATTTGGAAGTGAATTAGGCGCGTTGGGCATTTATAAGATGGGAAAAGCCATTGAACTCGTGACACCGTCACCGTAACCAACACTTCACACTGTAACCGTAACCGACACCTCTGTCTGAGTTTTCCTCCCCGAGTGCCACGTCATTTGGAAGTGAATTAGGCGCGTTGGGCATTTATAAGATGGGAAAAGCCATTGAACTCGTGACACCGTCACCGTAACCAACACTTCACACTGTGACCGTAACCGACACCTCTGTCTGAGTTTTCCTCCTCGAATGCCACGTCATTTGGAAGTGAATTAGGCGCGTTGGGCATTTATAAGATGGGAAAAGCCATTGAACTCGTGACACCGTCACCGTAACCAACACTTCACACTGTGACCGTAACCGACACCTCTGTCTGAGTTTTCCTCCTCGAGTGCCACGTCATTTGGAAGTGAATTAGGCGCGTTGGGCATTTATAAGATGGGAAAAGCCATTGAACTCGTGACACCGTCACCGTAACCAACACTTCACACTGTAACCGTAACCGACACCTCTGTCTGAGTTTTCCTCCTCGAGTGCCACGTCATTTGGAAGTGAATTAGGCGCGTTGGGCATTTATAAGATGGGAAAAGCCATTGAACTCGTGACACCGTCACCGTAACCAACACTTCACACTGTAACCGTAACCGACACCTCTGTCTGAGTTTTCCTCCCCGAGTGCCACGTCATTTGGAAGTGAATTAGGCGCGTTGGGCATTTATAAGATGGGAAAAGCCATTGAACTCGTGACACCGTCACCGTAACCAACACTTCACACTGTAACCGTAACCGACACCTCTGTCTGAGTTTTCCTCCCCGAGTGCCACGTCATTTGGAAGTGAATTAGGCGCGTTGGGCATTTATAAGATGGGAAAAGCCATTGAACTCGTGACACCGTCACCGTAACCAACACTTCACACTGTGACCGTAACCGACACCTCTGTCTGAGTTTTCCTCCTCGAGTGCCTCGTCATTTGGAAGTGAATTAGGCGCGTTGGGCATTTATAAGATGGGAAAAGCCATTGAACTCGTGACACCGTCACCGTAACCAACACTTCACACTGTGACCGTAACCGACACCTCTGTCTGAGTTTTCCTCCTCGAGTGCCTCGTCATTTGGAAGTGAATTAGGCGCGTTGGGCATTTATAAGATTGGAAAAGCCATTGAACTCGTGACACCGTCACCGTAACCAACACTTCACACTGTAACCGTAACCGACACCTCTGTCTGAGTTTTCCTCCTCGAGTGCCACGTCATTTGGAAGTGAATTAGGCGCGTTGGGCATTTATAAGATGGGAAAAGCCATTGAACTCGTGACACCGTCACCGTAACCAACACTTCACACTGTAACCGTAACCGACACCTCTGTCTGAGTTTTCCTCCTCGAGTGCCACGTCATTTGGAAGTGAATTAGGCGCGTTGGGCATTTATAAGATGGGAAAAGCCATTGAACTCGTGACACCGTCACCGTAACCAACACTTCACACTGTAACCGTAACCGACACCTCTGTCTGAGTTTTCCTCCCCGAGTGCCACGTCATTTGGAAGTGAATTAGGCGCGTTGGGCATTTATAAGATGGGAAAAGCCATTGAACTCGTGACACCGTCACCGTAACCAACACTTCACACTGTAACCGTAACCGACACCTCTGTCTGAGTTTTCCTCCCCGAGTGCCACGTCATTTGGAAGTGAATTAGGCGCGTTGGGCATTTATAAGATGGGAAAAGCCATTGAACTCGTGACACCGTCACCGTAACCAACACTTCACACTGTGACCGTAACCGACACCTCTGTCTGAGTTTTCCTCCTCGAGTGCCACGTCATTTGGAAGTGAATTAGGCGCGTTGGGCATTTATAAGATGGGAAAAGCCATTGAACTCGTGACACCGTCACCGTAACCAACACTTCACACTGTAACCGTAACCGACACCTCTGTCTGAGTTTTCCTCCCCGAGTGCCACGTCATTTGGAAGTGAATTAGGCGCGTTGGGCATTTATAAGATGGGAAAAGCCATTGAACTCGTGACACCGTCACCGTAACCAACACTTCACACTGTAACCGTAACCGACACCTCTGTCTGAGTTTTCTTCCTCGAGTGCCACGTCATTTGGAAGTGAATTAGGCGCGTTGGGCATTTATAAGATGGGAAAAGCCATTGAACTCGTGACACCGTCACCGTAACCAACACTTCACACTGTAACCGTAACCGACACCTCTGTCTGAGTTTTCTTCCTCGAGTGCCACGTCATTTGGAAGTGAATTAGGCGCGTTGGGCATTTATAAGATGGGAAAAGCCATTGAACTCGTGACACCGTCACCGTAACCAACACTTCACACTGTAACCGTAACCGACACCTCTGTCTGAGTTTTCCTCCCCGAGTGCCACGTCATTTGGAAGTGAATTAGGCGCGTTGGGCATTTATAAGATGGGAAAAGCCATTGAACTCGTGACACCGTCACCGTAACCAACACTTCACACTGTAACCGTAACCGACACCTCTGTCTGAGTTTTCCTCCTCGAGTGCCACGTCATTTGGAAGTGAATTAGGCGCGTTGGGCATTTATAAGATGGGAAAAGCCATTGAACTCGTGACACCGTCACCGTAACCAACACTTCACACTGTAACCGTAACCGACACCTCTGTCTGAGTTTTCCTCCCCGAGTGCCACGTCATTTGGAAGTGAATTAGGCGCGTTGGGCATTTATAAGATGGGAAAAGCCATTGAACTCGTGACACCGTCACCGTAACCAACACTTCACACTGTAACCGTAACCGACACCTCTGTCTGAGTTTTCCTCCCCGAGTGCCACGTCATTTTGAAGTGAATTAGGCGCGTTGGGCATTTATAAGATGGGAAAACCCATTGAACTCGCGACACCGTCACCGTAACCAACACTTCACACTGTAACCGTAACCGACACCTCTGTCTGAGTTTTCCTCCCCGAGTGCCACGTCATTTGGAAGTGAATTAGGCGCGTTGGGCATTTATAAGATGGGAAAAGCCATTGAACTCGTGACACCGTCACCGTAACCAACACTTCACACTGTGACCGTAACCGACACCTCTGTCTGAGTTTTCCTCCTCGAGTGCCACGTCATTTGGAAGTGAATTAGGCGCGTTGGGCATTTATAAGATGGGAAAAGCCATTGAACTCGTGACACCGTCACCGTAACCAACACTTCACACTGTAACCGTAACCGACACCTCTGAGTTTTCCTCCCCAAGTGCCACGTCATTTTGAAGTGAATTAGGCGCGTTGGGCATTATAAGATGGCACAAGCCATTGGCCTCGCGACACCATTACCGTAACCGACCCCTGAGTTTCCACTTCTGTTGGCACTCCCCAGGTCCCCACGACTTTTTAAAGTGAAAATTTCTCCGTCTGTCTGTCACAATCAATTATTTCAGTAGATATATATAGCTATAAACGTGAAACTATTAGAAAAAGTAAAACCAAAAGAATCAACTATGTACCAAATTCAAAGATAATAAAAATGAAAAAAAAATGAAAAATGAAAATGAAAAATGAAAAATATTTATTATCAAAAAAACAACATACATAGTTCGAAATATCCGCTCGCGAATGTTCGCGAAATGGGAAATGCTTTCCAAAAAACCAACTTCAAATGCCACTACAAAGAGTGAAATAATTTTTAATGTAAGTACCTACACCAATTCGAAGTCGGGCAATGTTTCATACAATCCCTAATAGTCCTTCTTACTTACTTGATGTGCGATGAAATGACGAAGTCATAGACAATCGCCCGACTTCGAATTGGTGTAGGTACCTAAAATTTAAATAAAAATTATTTCACTCTTTGTAGTGGCATTTGAAGTTGGTTTTTTGGAAAGCATTTCCCATTTTTATTTTATACTTTTTAGTGGAAACAATAAAATGCCCAAAGCGTTGTAAAAATATCCAAATTGCTTGAGGTGTGTTCATAAAATCTGAAGAGGTACCTCAAATTCACCAAGATCCCATCATCAGACCCTGACTTGATGACTTTAGTCATCAAATCAGTATCTGCTAGCAAATGCACCAGTAACTATAAAAAATACCCAACTCGCTTCAAGTATACTAGCAAAATTTGAAGAGTTCCCTCGATTTCACCAAGATCCCATCATCAGACCCTGACTTGATGACTTTAGTCATCAAATCCGGATCTGCTAGCATATGCACCAGTAACTATAAGAAATACTCAACTCGCTTTAAGTATACTAGCAAAATTTGAAGAGTTCCCTCGATTTCACCAAGATCCCATGATCAGATGCTGACCTGATGACCATAGGACAACTTGGAAAATATTACTCTTTCTAATAATACTCAAATAGTTTCATGTGTCCATATAAAATTTGAAGAGTTCCCTCGATTTCTCCAGGATCCCATCATCAGATCCTGACCTGATTAAAATGGGACCATCTGGAAACAAAACCCTCTTAAACAAAAAAAGAATTTTTCAAATCGGTCCACGCGTCTTCGAGTAATCGGTGAACATACATAGATAAAAAAAAAAAAAGATTCCGACGAATTGAGAATTAACCTCCTCCTTTTTTTGAAGTCGGTTAAAAATAGCCAAGATAGGCCCATCCGAACATTTTACGTAAACGTTCTTCATATAAGAAAATGGTAGCGCCATCTGTTGAAACTCCTGCGAAATACATGTTTATTTTTTCTATATTTTTTTAATCTATGTGTCTGTGGTCACCTTGCCTGCAATATTAGGTATTATTAATTCAGAAAAAAAATAATAGATCTTCACCTATCTACCTATACTGACTGACTACTGCCGGGGGGGTGCAAAATAGTCATTCTTGCATTAAACTGGCGACATTTTTTCGCGCTGTTCGCCCTGTCTTTAGTATACAAGTCTGTGCAAATAAACGATATTATGTTCTTTTTCTAGTTCTAGAATCAACCGCAGCCGGCGCGAACATTCAGACACGTGTAGCCGAAATTCTAAAGACATTATTACTATTTTTAGAGGTGAGTAAGCGTTGGCTTTTGGCAGGCTTCGGTGTCGGCTGGTTGCCACCCGGCAAAGACGTACCACTACGCCATTTAGCGTTCCGGTGCGACGCTGTGTAGCAACCGACTGGTGCCACTAACTCTGCAGTCGAATACTAACTTGTAACTGGATAAAAAAAGGATTTTAGGGTTCCATACCAAAATGGTAAAAACCGTCCGTACGTCCGATATTAGTGTGATAGTACGGAGCCCTTCGTGCGCGACTTCGGAGCGACTCGTACTTGACCGTTTATTACACGACTGCCCAAAAAAGGAGTGTAATGTTCTTAGGGTTCATGTATGTATTTATGTGAGTTTCTTTATTCCACCATAACTTCTGAACGGCTGAATAGATTTGAACATATGGGGTATCGTTAGAATCCTTACATCACTCCGAGTAACATAGGCTATATTTTTTTGGAAAAAAGTCGCTTTACCACAGGGCAGTCGTGTTTTTAGATTTTTAAATTATTTACTTGTTTTTAGTCAATGTTTGTAAATGTTGTTCCAGAAAACCCCCACAGCTTGCGTGTCTGTGATCACGCAACTAATCAGGACATACAGACAGAAACGACCCGGGTTCGACCTAGACGCGACGATGAGCGACCATTGGAGGAAGTGTCTGAACAACGCGTGCGATGTCACGCCGTGGATACTGAGCGTGGCCAGAGAGGTTGACATTTGGGACACGAGCGAGTGAGATTATATCCTATACCTTTAAACGAGCAATTCTTGTGTGTATATATATATATCTATGAAATCTGAATTTCGGCAACGGCTCGACCGATTTTCATGAAATTGAGTGTACAGGGGGTTTTGGGGGCTATAAATCGATCTAGCTAGGATTCATTTTTAGCAAATATCGAATTTACCAAAAAATATGACTCCTGCTGCCATCTATCGGCAAATATTAAAAAAAAAATACTGAACGAAACTCGGTCACCGCGATATGTTTTAACGGACATGACAAATATCGCAATGTTAATGCAAAGAAAGCGATAGTTTGTCTTATGGGTACTAGATAACTATAAATAAATACACATAATGTTATTTCTGTTAAAGTGACATCATACTGTTACGGTGTAACGAAACGTTACCAAAGTATGTATGAATATTAATATTTTTTTCTTTATTTATATTATTATCTACGTAAATTAATATTTAATAGTATTTATTATATTATTGTGCATTTATTTTTTATAATGGCCACACCGTAGTTCCCTAAAACTCCCGTGTGGTGTCGCTTCAATCATTCAACGTAAATTTCAGCTTCTTTAATTCTAGTTTTCATGTTTTCTTGCTATTCATAACGTAAATTGCAAACTATCATGCATATTGCATCATTTTTCTCAAACGTCACTTAACGGTTCATATACGTAATTTTGTCAAAATCATTATTGTTTTTTTACATTTTCCGGCCTTCAGCCTATTCTCAACATTATTGTAACTCCGTTCTGATTTTCCACCACACCGGCAAACTATACGGCGTTTTGGTAGTTTCTCTGAGTTTATACGCCGGAGTGTAGGACAGAACGGAATTTGATATGCCACCTACTTAGGTCTGGTTGTATCAAATTCCAGGATTTTCACCGCCGAGCTTCATATTTATTTTCACCGCTGGAGCTGGAGCGTCGCCGAGCTTCATACCCGAGCTACGAGTACACATCGCACTGGAGCTCCAGATTCCCGGCTGGTGTGCGGGTTCCTGTGCCCGCGCCCGCCATCACACCTCCGTCGCCGAGCGCCTGCTTCACTCCCGCTAAATAACCAGGGAAGTGCTAATCGATTCTCTCCTCCGCGCCCGTCCGAGGCGGTAGTGCCGCAAAAGACTTAAGAATTTCATTTTGTTTGTGCCCCGTACATACAACAGATAGTAATTATTTTTAAAACAAATACTTACGAAAAAATTACCACTTAATGTGAACATCATCAGTGTTGTGTTTTTGTAACCTGTGTAAGAAGATTTCTCCTTGGATACCTAAAATCCATTCCGTGTACCTACGTGATGGACGCGGCCCGAGCACAGTCACCGATCCCCGCCGCACCGTGCGTCGCTCGTATTCACCAACGCTGCGACTCTGACCCCACGTTAGACAAGGATGGCAGTACTACAGTGCGCTCGAAGCGTAAGTTTGATGGAAAAGATGACTGCGAGTCTAGGGCGTTCTATGCAGAGATGCGTAAGATGTTCTTGACCTTTACTCACGAGCAGGACAAGAAACTATCCTTAATACAAGAATCCATAAATGATATAAGGTTGCAAAACGCGGAAATCATAAAAAATATAGATTTTTTGTCACAGGAATATGATAAAATTAATGAGAAATTGGTTAAATTTGAGGCCGAGAGAAAAGAGCAACAGCTGCACATTTCCACACTGGAAAATAAAATAGAAAATTTAGAAAGAAAGTCTTTAAGTACATGCCTTGAACTTAGAAATATTCCAAAATTGAAATCTAACGAAACAAAAGAAGATCTTCAGAATTATATTGTAAAAATTGCCGGCCAGTTGTCACTAGACATCAACCCATCGGAGATTAAAGACCTTTACAGAACGTACTCAAGATCTGAAAAACACAAACCGATCGTCGTAGATTTCACAAGCGCCCTGGTCAAGGATAATCTCATTTCTAACTTCAAGAAGTACAATAAAATGAACACCGGACGGAGACTAAGTTCCTCTAATCTAAATATAACAGGTCCTCCTCAACCGATATACATGTCTGAGCTGTTAACTCGTAAAAGTAAACGACTTTTTTACCTGGCGCGTGATTTTGCAAAAACACACGGATACTCTTTCTGCTGGACCTCCCGTGGCTATGTATACCTACGTAAACAAGAGGGAAACCCGCAAATACGTATTGACTCGGAGGAAGCCCTCACAAAACTTAAAACGGATTTAGCCTGACTATTTTTTAGTGATCTGAGTGTCTTTTCACAATATCTTACCATTACTGCAACACTAGAATGGCCTTACTTTTGGTTATATTATGTGTCTATGTTATTATTACTTTTCCGTATTACACTACATTACTTACTGTGCTACACTACAAATAAAACCACATACAAATATATACACAAACACACAAAAATAAATCCTTATTATACTATAAATAAAATACACGGGATTGTGAGTACGTACAGGTCAGTGCTCATTCCAAAATCAACATATAAAAAGAGAGGTTTTATAGTGTTTAAAATATGTTTATATTGTTGTAATGACTATGGAAGTTTTTCTGTAAATGCATACAATCAATACTATAGTTATTGTAAAATTCTTGCTAAAAACATTTGTAGTACTGTATATAAAAATCTAAGTACCTATGTTGTCCTACGAAAACAAATTTTGTCTTGCTTTGAATGCCGTCCCTGTTTACTATCTTGTTCTATCAGTAATTTTAGCTTTAAACACTGGATTCTGAGCGCATAAATAAAGATCTCCAATTTTTAGGTAACATGGCGTCATATCAATGTGAAGCCGAATTGTGTACTAATTACATACCAAATAACGGTAAGTCCCTAAAAATTTTCCATATGAATATTCGTAGTGTTAACTCTAATTTTGATAGTCTACTTGTTCTACTAAAACGTATTAACTTACAATTAGATGTGATTGTTTTAACAGAGTGTTGGCTGAAACACATTAGCAAAATACCTACTTTAAACGGGTATTCGTCCTATAGCTCACAGGACGTAATCAATCGTTGTGATGGAGTCATTTTATATGTTAGAAAAGAACTAAATTTTACTATTACATATCCTACTATTCTTGATGCTAGCTCCATTATGTGTAATTTTCAAAATAAAGTGTGCGTAATTGCAATATACCGATCTCCATCGTTTAAACAAATAAACAATTTTCTAGATAGTCTCAATATAGTGCTAAATAATATGAAACTCTGTAGGTCTCTGATAGTTACTGGAGATATAAATATTGACATTTCTCCTACAAGTAGTGACAATCGATCTCATGAATATTTAAATTTCATCAGTAGTCATGGTCTTCTGCCATCTCACCAATTTATACCTCACGATAAAAGCTGCATCGATCACATACTTATAAAAACTCGTTCAAAATCCACCACTCTAGTAGTAGATGCATCGGTTACTGATCACTATCCCGAGATTATAAGCCTAGACATGTTTATACCTAAACAACATGTTCCCAAAATACGCAATGTTATTGATTACACTAGAGAAAAAAAAATCATTGATGAATATAATTTTGATACAATAACTAGATCACAAGACCCGAACGTTGCATCTAATCTGCTAGTTAACACTTTGACGGACATCATCGATCGAAACACCAAGAAGATACATACTCCGCGCAAAAAAACTCTTATTAAACCTTGGATCACTCCTGGGCTTCTTAAATGTATCAGACATCGAGATCGATTACATAAAAAACAAAAGGCTTCACCTGAAAACGAAACTTTAAAAGTAATCTATCATCGATACAGAAACTTTTGCAATAAACTTTTAAAGCGACTAAAACGAAATTATGAAAAACTTGAATTTGAAAAAACCAAAAATAATACAAAAGGTACTTGGCAAGTAGTAAAAAAGATATCAAATTTAAACCTAAATTCTTCTCCTCCTTTAGAACTATTACAACTTCATCAAGACCCCAAAGAATCTCTAAACCATGTCAATAGATTCTTTGTTGAAGTAGGTCCCAATTTAGCAAATCAAATCTTGTTACAGCCGAATTATTCTCCCGACGTGAATGTTATAGCTTCTCCTTCTCCTGTAAACTCCTTTGGTATTCTTCCAGTAGATCAAAAAGAAATTGAAAACATCATAATGAATCTAAAAGCAAACTGTGCTGTCGGGTGGGATGGAATCCCTACCAAAGTCTTAAAAGCCAGCTGTAACAAACTTGCTCCAATCATTTCCAATATTTGTAATCTCTGTATAGCAAAGGGTACCTTCCCGCAATGCCTCAAGAAGGCTTTAGTAATCCCAGTTTATAAAAGTGGTGATAAAAACAATGTCAGTAATTATAGACCCATTTCCTTGTTAACTTCACTATCTAAAATATTGGAGAAGGTATTAAATAAAAGATTAGTTACCTATTTAGAAACACAAAAAATCTTATCACCAAATCAGTATGGTTTCAGAAGAGGCAAAAGTACAGAAGACGCAGCCCTTGATCTGACTGAAAATATTAGTAGAGCCTTAGACCAGAAGTTAAAATGTCTAGGTATCTTCCTAGACTTATCAAAGGCGTTTGACACCGTCTCAATCCCTATTCTTCTAACACAACTAGAAAAAATAGGCATAAGGGGTATAGCTTTAGATATTTTCAGGGACTATTTAACAAATCGAACACAGCATATAAAGATAAATGAACACTTAAGTGATGATCTGCCGCTAACTTTTGGTGTTCCCCAGGGCAGTATTTTAGGCCCGACACTTTTCCTCATATACATTAATAACCTCTGTCGCCTTCCAATTCCTAACTGCAAAATCATAACCTATGCAGATGATACTGTCCTGCTTGTAACAGGTAAAACGTGGGAAAAAACACTTAAAAATGCTGAGTTTGCTCTAAAAAACGTTATTGGCTGGCTATCTGTTAACCTACTTAGCCTGAATATTAAAAAAACCAAATTCCTTACTTTTTCGGCTTCCTCGACCTCCCAATTACCTATTGACGAACGTATTCTAAAAGCTCATATCTGTAATCCGTCTGTAATTCCAAACTGTAGTTGCCCTCAAGTAGAATATGCTACGAACATTAAATATCTCGGACTTATCATAGATAACACCTTATCCTGGAAATTGCACATAACCAACTTAACATCTAAAATTAGGAAACTTATATACATATTTAAAAATCTAAGATCTACTGCAGATAAATCAACTATTTTCATGGTATATTATTCAATTGTTCAATCAATACTTACCTATTGCATTTCTGTCTGGGGCGGAAGCAATAAAACCTTAATGCTGCAGTTGGAGAGGGCACAAAGGTCTATTTTAAAAGTAATGACATGCAAACCATTCAGATTCCCTACAATAGACTTGTATAAAGACTGCAAAGTTTTATCGGTTCGCCAACTGTATATATTTCAAATAATTATGCGTAAACACAATAACACTAACTATAATAACAAACCTGAAAAAAAAAGAGTAGATAAAATCTTTTATACCGAAATACATAAAAGCAATCTTGCTGGGAGACAGTACTACATTATTAGCTCTAGACTTTACAATAAAATAAATAAAGCACTAAATATATTTCCTCTTAATAAGAATAGGTGCAAAAACCGTGTAAAAGAATGGCTTCTTACACAATCTTATAACGACACGGAAAAGTTTCTTGAAATCCTAAGTTAACTCTAATTATATATACCTAGTATTTAAATATTAAATTCATTTGCAACAAAATATATATATATATATATATGAAATAACATACAATTAGCGCATTGTCACACAGACATACTTACATCTAACACACAGCTTTCACCATACCCAGTCACAGCACACACTAACCACACACCCGCAATCACAAACGCTTTATTTTTTAATGTTCAAAATCTATTATAGGAGAGACACTGCCGCCTGAAATACAGGTTTATTCCTAGCTCAGGGGTAGTGGATCACCACCTTAAATGCTTTCTTTGTTTTAATGAAATATCTTGTCAAATTAAAAGTAAATACATTTTGAAACTACTTATTTCACGATATAACTTAAACATTAGCAGGACTGATTAACTTGTTTTGCTACTATCCGCTTCTTGAAAGGATTCTGTATGGTGCATGCAGGAACACGTGTACACGAGCACGAGGAAGCGCGTCGAGGCGCGCGCGATGAAGGTGCTGGCCAACATCTCCTCCGCCATGTCCACGCACGTGCTCAGGTAACTAGCGCGCTGACCGCAGGCGTGCAGGAACACGTGTACACGAGCACGAGGAAGCGCGTCGAGGCGCGCGCGATGAAGGTGCTGGCCAACATCTCCTCCGCCATGTCCACGCACGTGCTCAGGTAACTAGCGCGCTGACCGCAGGCGTGCAGGAACACGTGTACACGAGCACGAGGAAGCGCGTCGAGGCGCGCGCGATGAAGGTGCTGGCCAACATCTCCTCCGCCATGTCCACGCACGTGCTCAGGTAACTAGCGCGCTGACCGCAGGCGTGCAGGAACACGTGTACACGAGCACGAGGAAGCGCGTCGAGGCGCGCGCGATGAAGGTGCTGGCCAACATCTCCTCCGCCATGTCCACGCACGTGCTCAGGTAACTAGCGCGCTGACCGCAGGCGTGCAGGAACACGTGTACACGAGCACGAGGAAGCGCGTCGAGGCGCGCGCGATGAAGGTGCTGGCCAACATCTCCTCCGCCATGTCCACGCACGTGCTCAGGTAACTAGCGCGCTGACCGCAGGCGTGCAGGAACACGTGTACACGAGCACGAGGAAGCGCGTCGAGGCGCGCGCGATGAAGGTGCTGGCCAACATCTCCTCCGCCATGTCCACGCACGTGCTCAGGTAACTAGCGCGCTGACCGCAGGCGTGCAGGAACACGTGTACACGAGCACGAGGAAGCGCGTCGAGGCGCGCGCGATGAAGGTGCTGGCCAACATCTCCTCCGCCATGTCCACGCACGTGCTCAGGTAACTAGCGCGCTGACCGCAGGCGTGCAGGAACACGTGTACACGAGCACGAGGAAGCGCGTCGAGGCGCGCGCGATGAAGGTGCTGGCCAACATCTCCTCCGCCATGTCCACGCACGTGCTCAGGTAACTAGCGCGCTGACCGCAGGCGTGCAGGAACACGTGTACACGAGCACGAGGAAGCGCGTCGAGGCGCGCGCGATGAAGGTGCTGGCCAACATCTCCTCCGCCATGTCCACGCACGTGCTCAGGTAACTAGCGCGCTGACCGCAGGCGTGCAGGAACACGTGTACACGAGCACGAGGAAGCGCGTCGAGGCGCGCGCGATGAAGGTGCTGGCCAACATCTCCTCCGCCATGTCCACGCACGTGCTCAGGTAACTAGCGCGCTGACCGCAGGCGTGCAGGAACACGTGTACACGAGCACGAGGAAGCGCGTCGAGGCGCGCGCGATGAAGGTGCTGGCCAACATCTCCTCCGCCATGTCCACGCACGTGCTCAGGTAACTAGCGCGCTGACCGCAGGCGTGCAGGAACACGTGTACACGAGCACGAGGAAGCGCGTCGAGGCGCGCGCGATGAAGGTGCTGGCCAACATCTCCTCCGCCATGTCCACGCACGTGCTCAGGTAACTAGCGCGCTGACCGCAGGCGTGCAGGAACACGTGTACACGAGCACGAGGAAGCGCGTCGAGGCGCGCGCGATGAAGGTGCTGGCCAACATCTCCTCCGCCATGTCCACGCACGTGCTCAGGTAACTAGCGCGCTGACCGCAGGCGTGCAGGAACACGTGTACACGAGCACGAGGAAGCGCGTCGAGGCGCGCGCGATGAAGGTGCTGGCCAACATCTCCTCCGCCATGTCCACGCACGTGCTCAGGTAACTAGCGCGCTGACCGCAGGCGTGCAGGAACACGTGTACACGAGCACGAGGAAGCGCGTCGAGGCGCGCGCGATGAAGGTGCTGGCCAACATCTCCTCCGCCATGTCCACGCACGTGCTCAGGTAACTAGCGCGCTGACCGCAGGCGTGCAGGAACACGTGTACACGAGCACGAGGAAGCGCGTCGAGGCGCGCGCGATGAAGGTGCTGGCCAACATCTCCTCCGCCATGTCCACGCACGTGCTCAGGTAACTAGCGCGCTGACCGCAGGCGTGCAGGAACACGTGTACACGAGCACGAGGAAGCGCGTCGAGGCGCGCGCGATGAAGGTGCTGGCCAACATCTCCTCCGCCATGTCCACGCACGTGCTCAGGTAACTAGCGCGCTGACCGCAGGCGTGCAGGAACACGTGTACACGAGCACGAGGAAGCGCGTCGAGGCGCGCGCGATGAAGGTGCTGGCCAACATCTCCTCCGCCATGTCCACGCACGTGCTCAGGTAACTAGCGCGCTGACCGCAGGCGTGCAGGAACACGTGTACACGAGCACGAGGAAGCGCGTCGAGGCGCGCGCGATGAAGGTGCTGGCCAACATCTCCTCCGCCATGTCCACGCACGTGCTCAGGTAACTAGCGCGCTGACCGCAGGCGTGCAGGAACACGTGTACACGAGCACGAGGAAGCGCGTCGAGGCGCGCGCGATGAAGGTGCTGGCCAACATCTCCTCCGCCATGTCCACGCACGTGCTCAGGTAACTAGCGCGCTGACCGCAGGCGTGCAGGAACACGTGTACACGAGCACGAGGAAGCGCGTCGAGGCGCGCGCGATGAAGGTGCTGGCCAACATCTCCTCCGCCATGTCCACGCACGTGCTCAGGTAACTAGCGCGCTGACCGCAGGCGTGCAGGAACACGTGTACACGAGCACGAGGAAGCGCGTCGAGGCGCGCGCGATGAAGGTGCTGGCCAACATCTCCTCCGCCATGTCCACGCACGTGCTCAGGTAACTAGCGCGCTGACCGCAGGCGTGCAGGAACACGTGTACACGAGCACGAGGAAGCGCGTCGAGGCGCGCGCGATGAAGGTGCTGGCCAACATCTCCTCCGCCATGTCCACGCACGTGCTCAGGTAACTAGCGCGCTGACCGCAGGCGTGCAGGAACACGTGTACACGAGCACGAGGAAGCGCGTCGAGGCGCGCGCGATGAAGGTGCTGGCCAACATCTCCTCCGCCATGTCCACGCACGTGCTCAGGTAACTAGCGCGCTGACCGCAGGCGTGCAGGAACACGTGTACACGAGCACGAGGAAGCGCGTCGAGGCGCGCGCGATGAAGGTGCTGGCCAACATCTCCTCCGCCATGTCCACGCACGTGCTCAGGTAACTAGCGCGCTGACCGCAGGCGTGCAGGAACACGTGTACACGAGCACGAGGAAGCGCGTCGAGGCGCGCGCGATGAAGGTGCTGGCCAACATCTCCTCCGCCATGTCCACGCACGTGCTCAGGTAACTAGCGCGCTGACCGCAGGCGTGCAGGAACACGTGTACACGAGCACGAGGAAGCGCGTCGAGGCGCGCGCGATGAAGGTGCTGGCCAACATCTCCTCCGCCATGTCCACGCACGTGCTCAGGTAACTAGCGCGCTGACCGCAGGCGTGCAGGAACACGTGTACACGAGCACGAGGAAGCGCGTCGAGGCGCGCGCGATGAAGGTGCTGGCCAACATCTCCTCCGCCATGTCCACGCACGTGCTCAGGTAACTAGCGCGCTGACCGCAGGCGTGCAGGAACACGTGTACACGAGCACGAGGAAGCGCGTCGAGGCGCGCGCGATGAAGGTGCTGGCCAACATCTCCTCCGCCATGTCCACGCACGTGCTCAGGTAACTAGCGCGCTGACCGCAGGCGTGCAGGAACACGTGTACACGAGCACGAGGAAGCGCGTCGAGGCGCGCGCGATGAAGGTGCTGGCCAACATCTCCTCCGCCATGTCCACGCACGTGCTCAGGTAACTAGCGCGCTGACCGCAGGCGTGCAGGAACACGTGTACACGAGCACGAGGAAGCGCGTCGAGGCGCGCGCGATGAAGGTGCTGGCCAACATCTCCTCCGCCATGTCCACGCACGTGCTCAGGTAACTAGCGCGCTGACCGCAGGCGTGCAGGAACACGTGTACACGAGCACGAGGAAGCGCGTCGAGGCGCGCGCGATGAAGGTGCTGGCCAACATCTCCTCCGCCATGTCCACGCACGTGCTCAGGTAACTAGCGCGCTGACCGCAGGCGTGCAGGAACACGTGTACACGAGCACGAGGAAGCGCGTCGAGGCGCGCGCGATGAAGGTGCTGGCCAACATCTCCTCCGCCATGTCCACGCACGTGCTCAGGTAACTAGCGCGCTGACCGCAGGCGTGCAGGAACACGTGTACACGAGCACGAGGAAGCGCGTCGAGGCGCGCGCGATGAAGGTGCTGGCCAACATCTCCTCCGCCATGTCCACGCACGTGCTCAGGTAACTAGCGCGCTGACCGCAGGCGTGCAGGAACACGTGTACACGAGCACGAGGAAGCGCGTCGAGGCGCGCGCGATGAAGGTGCTGGCCAACATCTCCTCCGCCATGTCCACGCACGTGCTCAGGTAACTAGCGCGCTGACCGCAGGCGTGCAGGAACACGTGTACACGAGCACGAGGAAGCGCGTCGAGGCGCGCGCGATGAAGGTGCTGGCCAACATCTCCTCCGCCATGTCCACGCACGTGCTCAGGTAACTAGCGCGCTGACCGCAGGCGTGCAGGAACACGTGTACACGAGCACGAGGAAGCGCGTCGAGGCGCGCGCGATGAAGGTGCTGGCCAACATCTCCTCCGCCATGTCCACGCACGTGCTCAGGTAACTAGCGCGCTGACCGCAGGCGTGCAGGAACACGTGTACACGAGCACGAGGAAGCGCGTCGAGGCGCGCGCGATGAAGGTGCTGGCCAACATCTCCTCCGCCATGTCCACGCACGTGCTCAGGTAACTAGCGCGCTGACCGCAGGCGTGCAGGAACACGTGTACACGAGCACGAGGAAGCGCGTCGAGGCGCGCGCGATGAAGGTGCTGGCCAACATCTCCTCCGCCATGTCCACGCACGTGCTCAGGTAACTAGCGCGCTGACCGCAGGCGTGCAGGAACACGTGTACACGAGCACGAGGAAGCGCGTCGAGGCGCGCGCGATGAAGGTGCTGGCCAACATCTCCTCCGCCATGTCCACGCACGTGCTCAGGTAACTAGCGCGCTGACCGCAGGCGTGCAGGAACACGTGTACACGAGCACGAGGAAGCGCGTCGAGGCGCGCGCGATGAAGGTGCTGGCCAACATCTCCTCCGCCATGTCCACGCACGTGCTCAGGTAACTAGCGCGCTGACCGCAGGCGTGCAGGAACACGTGTACACGAGCACGAGGAAGCGCGTCGAGGCGCGCGCGATGAAGGTGCTGGCCAACATCTCCTCCGCCATGTCCACGCACGTGCTCAGGTAACTAGCGCGCTGACCGCAGGCGTGCAGGAACACGTGTACACGAGCACGAGGAAGCGCGTCGAGGCGCGCGCGATGAAGGTGCTGGCCAACATCTCCTCCGCCATGTCCACGCACGTGCTCAGGTAACTAGCGCGCTGACCGCAGGCGTGCAGGAACACGTGTACACGAGCACGAGGAAGCGCGTCGAGGCGCGCGCGATGAAGGTGCTGGCCAACATCTCCTCCGCCATGTCCACGCACGTGCTCAGGTAACTAGCGCGCTGACCGCAGGCGTGCAGGAACACGTGTACACGAGCACGAGGAAGCGCGTCGAGGCGCGCGCGATGAAGGTGCTGGCCAACATCTCCTCCGCCATGTCCACGCACGTGCTCAGGTAACTAGCGCGCTGACCGCAGGCGTGCAGGAACACGTGTACACGAGCACGAGGAAGCGCGTCGAGGCGCGCGCGATGAAGGTGCTGGCCAACATCTCCTCCGCCATGTCCACGCACGTGCTCAGGTAACTAGCGCGCTGACCGCAGGCGTGCAGGAACACGTGTACACGAGCACGAGGAAGCGCGTCGAGGCGCGCGCGATGAAGGTGCTGGCCAACATCTCCTCCGCCATGTCCACGCACGTGCTCAGGTAACTAGCGCGCTGACCGCAGGCGTGCAGGAACACGTGTACACGAGCACGAGGAAGCGCGTCGAGGCGCGCGCGATGAAGGTGCTGGCCAACATCTCCTCCGCCATGTCCACGCACGTGCTCAGGTAACTAGCGCGCTGACCGCAGGCGTGCAGGAACACGTGTACACGAGCACGAGGAAGCGCGTCGAGGCGCGCGCGATGAAGGTGCTGGCCAACATCTCCTCCGCCATGTCCACGCACGTGCTCAGGTAACTAGCGCGCTGACCGCAGGCGTGCAGGAACACGTGTACACGAGCACGAGGAAGCGCGTCGAGGCGCGCGCGATGAAGGTGCTGGCCAACATCTCCTCCGCCATGTCCACGCACGTGCTCAGGTAACTAGCGCGCTGACCGCAGGCGTGCAGGAACACGTGTACACGAGCACGAGGAAGCGCGTCGAGGCGCGCGCGATGAAGGTGCTGGCCAACATCTCCTCCGCCATGTCCACGCACGTGCTCAGGTAACTAGCGCGCTGACCGCAGGCGTGCAGGAACACGTGTACACGAGCACGAGGAAGCGCGTCGAGGCGCGCGCGATGAAGGTGCTGGCCAACATCTCCTCCGCCATGTCCACGCACGTGCTCAGGTAACTAGCGCGCTGACCGCAGGCGTGCAGGAACACGTGTACACGAGCACGAGGAAGCGCGTCGAGGCGCGCGCGATGAAGGTGCTGGCCAACATCTCCTCCGCCATGTCCACGCACGTGCTCAGGTAACTAGCGCGCTGACCGCAGGCGTGCAGGAACACGTGTACACGAGCACGAGGAAGCGCGTCGAGGCGCGCGCGATGAAGGTGCTGGCCAACATCTCCTCCGCCATGTCCACGCACGTGCTCAGGTAACTAGCGCGCTGACCGCAGGCGTGCAGGAACACGTGTACACGAGCACGAGGAAGCGCGTCGAGGCGCGCGCGATGAAGGTGCTGGCCAACATCTCCTCCGCCATGTCCACGCACGTGCTCAGGTAACTAGCGCGCTGACCGCAGGCGTGCAGGAACACGTGTACACGAGCACGAGGAAGCGCGTCGAGGCGCGCGCGATGAAGGTGCTGGCCAACATCTCCTCCGCCATGTCCACGCACGTGCTCAGGTAACTAGCGCGCTGACCGCAGGCGTGCAGGAACACGTGTACACGAGCACGAGGAAGCGCGTCGAGGCGCGCGCGATGAAGGTGCTGGCCAACATCTCCTCCGCCATGTCCACGCACGTGCTCAGGTAACTAGCGCGCTGACCGCAGGCGTGCAGGAACACGTGTACACGAGCACGAGGAAGCGCGTCGAGGCGCGCGCGATGAAGGTGCTGGCCAACATCTCCTCCGCCATGTCCACGCACGTGCTCAGGTAACTAGCGCGCTGACCGCAGGCGTGCAGGAACACGTGTACACGAGCACGAGGAAGCGCGTCGAGGCGCGCGCGATGAAGGTGCTGGCCAACATCTCCTCCGCCATGTCCACGCACGTGCTCAGGTAACTAGCGCGCTGACCGCAGGCGTGCAGGAACACGTGTACACGAGCACGAGGAAGCGCGTCGAGGCGCGCGCGATGAAGGTGCTGGCCAACATCTCCTCCGCCATGTCCACGCACGTGCTCAGGTAACTAGCGCGCTGACCGCAGGCGTGCAGGAACACGTGTACACGAGCACGAGGAAGCGCGTCGAGGCGCGCGCGATGAAGGTGCTGGCCAACATCTCCTCCGCCATGTCCACGCACGTGCTCAGGTAACTAGCGCGCTGACCGCAGGCGTGCAGGAACACGTGTACACGAGCACGAGGAAGCGCGTCGAGGCGCGCGCGATGAAGGTGCTGGCCAACATCTCCTCCGCCATGTCCACGCACGTGCTCAGGTAACTAGCGCGCTGACCGCAGGCGTGCAGGAACACGTGTACACGAGCACGAGGAAGCGCGTCGAGGCGCGCGCGATGAAGGTGCTGGCCAACATCTCCTCCGCCATGTCCACGCACGTGCTCAGGTAACTAGCGCGCTGACCGCAGGCGTGCAGGAACACGTGTACACGAGCACGAGGAAGCGCGTCGAGGCGCGCGCGATGAAGGTGCTGGCCAACATCTCCTCCGCCATGTCCACGCACGTGCTCAGGTAACTAGCGCGCTGACCGCAGGCGTGCAGGAACACGTGTACACGAGCACGAGGAAGCGCGTCGAGGCGCGCGCGATGAAGGTGCTGGCCAACATCTCCTCCGCCATGTCCACGCACGTGCTCAGGTAACTAGCGCGCTGACCGCAGGCGTGCAGGAACACGTGTACACGAGCACGAGGAAGCGCGTCGAGGCGCGCGCGATGAAGGTGCTGGCCAACATCTCCTCCGCCATGTCCACGCACGTGCTCAGGTAACTAGCGCGCTGACCGCAGGCGTGCAGGAACACGTGTACACGAGCACGAGGAAGCGCGTCGAGGCGCGCGCGATGAAGGTGCTGGCCAACATCTCCTCCGCCATGTCCACGCACGTGCTCAGGTAACTAGCGCGCTGACCGCAGGCGTGCAGGAACACGTGTACACGAGCACGAGGAAGCGCGTCGAGGCGCGCGCGATGAAGGTGCTGGCCAACATCTCCTCCGCCATGTCCACGCACGTGCTCAGGTAACTAGCGCGCTGACCGCAGGCGTGCAGGAACACGTGTACACGAGCACGAGGAAGCGCGTCGAGGCGCGCGCGATGAAGGTGCTGGCCAACATCTCCTCCGCCATGTCCACGCACGTGCTCAGGTAACTAGCGCGCTGACCGCAGGCGTGCAGGAACACGTGTACACGAGCACGAGGAAGCGCGTCGAGGCGCGCGCGATGAAGGTGCTGGCCAACATCTCCTCCGCCATGTCCACGCACGTGCTCAGGTAACTAGCGCGCTGACCGCAGGCGTGCAGGAACACGTGTACACGAGCACGAGGAAGCGCGTCGAGGCGCGCGCGATGAAGGTGCTGGCCAACATCTCCTCCGCCATGTCCACGCACGTGCTCAGGTAACTAGCGCGCTGACCGCAGGCGTGCAGGAACACGTGTACACGAGCACGAGGAAGCGCGTCGAGGCGCGCGCGATGAAGGTGCTGGCCAACATCTCCTCCGCCATGTCCACGCACGTGCTCAGGTAACTAGCGCGCTGACCGCAGGCGTGCAGGAACACGTGTACACGAGCACGAGGAAGCGCGTCGAGGCGCGCGCGATGAAGGTGCTGGCCAACATCTCCTCCGCCATGTCCACGCACGTGCTCAGGTAACTAGCGCGCTGACCGCAGGCGTGCAGGAACACGTGTACACGAGCACGAGGAAGCGCGTCGAGGCGCGCGCGATGAAGGTGCTGGCCAACATCTCCTCCGCCATGTCCACGCACGTGCTCAGGTAACTAGCGCGCTGACCGCAGGCGTGCAGGAACACGTGTACACGAGCACGAGGAAGCGCGTCGAGGCGCGCGCGATGAAGGTGCTGGCCAACATCTCCTCCGCCATGTCCACGCACGTGCTCAGGTAACTAGCGCGCTGACCGCAGGCGTGCAGGAACACGTGTACACGAGCACGAGGAAGCGCGTCGAGGCGCGCGCGATGAAGGTGCTGGCCAACATCTCCTCCGCCATGTCCACGCACGTGCTCAGGTAACTAGCGCGCTGACCGCAGGCGTGCAGGAACACGTGTACACGAGCACGAGGAAGCGCGTCGAGGCGCGCGCGATGAAGGTGCTGGCCAACATCTCCTCCGCCATGTCCACGCACGTGCTCAGGTAACTAGCGCGCTGACCGCAGGCGTGCAGGAACACGTGTACACGAGCACGAGGAAGCGCGTCGAGGCGCGCGCGATGAAGGTGCTGGCCAACATCTCCTCCGCCATGTCCACGCACGTGCTCAGGTAACTAGCGCGCTGACCGCAGGCGTGCAGGAACACGTGTACACGAGCACGAGGAAGCGCGTCGAGGCGCGCGCGATGAAGGTGCTGGCCAACATCTCCTCCGCCATGTCCACGCACGTGCTCAGGTAACTAGCGCGCTGACCGCAGGCGTGCAGGAACACGTGTACACGAGCACGAGGAAGCGCGTCGAGGCGCGCGCGATGAAGGTGCTGGCCAACATCTCCTCCGCCATGTCCACGCACGTGCTCAGGTAACTAGCGCGCTGACCGCAGGCGTGCAGGAACACGTGTACACGAGCACGAGGAAGCGCGTCGAGGCGCGCGCGATGAAGGTGCTGGCCAACATCTCCTCCGCCATGTCCACGCACGTGCTCAGGTAACTAGCGCGCTGACCGCAGGCGTGCAGGAACACGTGTACACGAGCACGAGGAAGCGCGTCGAGGCGCGCGCGATGAAGGTGCTGGCCAACATCTCCTCCGCCATGTCCACGCACGTGCTCAGGTAACTAGCGCGCTGACCGCAGGCGTGCAGGAACACGTGTACACGAGCACGAGGAAGCGCGTCGAGGCGCGCGCGATGAAGGTGCTGGCCAACATCTCCTCCGCCATGTCCACGCACGTGCTCAGGTAACTAGCGCGCTGACCGCAGGCGTGCAGGAACACGGCCAACGACACGCGCGCGGGGAATGTAATGTCGTAATGTTTACTAGTACAGTGACGTCACGAGCCAAACATGGCGGGTAGCGTTTCTGCGCGTCTAAACTTTGACTCTGAGCTATTGGCACTAACTAGGTGAATAAACTTTGACTTGTTTGTCTGCTGTCAGGCTGGTGGCGTGGGTGTGCCACAAGGCGGTGCGGCGCATCGCGGGCGGCGGCTGCGGCACGCGCTCGGCGTGCGTGGAGCGGCTGCGGCGCGCCAAGGCGGCCGGCCTGCCGCTGGTGTTCGCTGTACCTCACCGGGCTGCGGCTGCCGCTCGTCAATATACTATAGATAAATAAATAAATAAATAAATAAATAAAATAGTTTTTATTCAGCCAAAAAAAAACATACATCATAATATTATAAAAAAAAAACTCAATGCAAAGGTGGGCCATAGACCTCAGGGAACCAAGGAGCAAAATATCAATAATAAATCCCCCTGATTCGCCAAGATCCGGGAACCTACCACTTAAATCTAATTATTTGGCTGAACAGGGCGCTGCCTCAGCTTGATGCTGCAGCCTCAGCTTGATGTTGCTATAGCAATATACTCACTAGATAAAGCTTATCTGGTGACTGTGAAACAGGCCCTTAATCCTTCTTCTCTCTAAAAAATTCTTCTTATTTAATTTTCCACGATTTTTTTTGCGTAACATCTGTATACTTTCATTTATAGGTGGTTCTTACGCGGTTGCGGCGCATTCTTCATCAGACGACGAGTCGACGGCTCGGAATACCATGGGGATCCTATTTATAAGTCTGCTCTGAGGTAAATAATAAATAAATAATTACATTTTAATTTTAAGCCCTATAGCTCACACACTGTTCTACACTGCTCTGGTAAAAACATTGTTTTTATATAATATCATCCTGGGCTTCGATTTAAAATTACAATTTACTGTATTAAAAAAATAGCTATTCAATTTTTTATCAGGATTATTTTTCCGTTCACTCAAAAAGCCATATCTTATAAATCTATCGTCTCTTTTCCAGGGCGTATATCTTAAACAGTTTGGCAGCTAATAACAATCTGGAGTTCTTCATCGAAGGAGGACGGACGAGGACCGGGAAACCGCAGCTACCGAAAGGTTAGTTTTATTTAGGTGTTCGATTATATTGTATAATGTATACGTAAGGTAAGAAAATACAATTTTCTAGCTGACCCGGCAAGCATTGTTAAACGTTAATTATTATTGCAATGTTAAACGTTAATTATTTATATCTCACTTAGGGGAATAAAAACTAGTCACCATTCTATTCTCAGACCTTGGTCATACATATACACTAAAATTTAATAAAAAACTTGCCGTTTCAGAGTCGTAACAATTACTTTTTGCATTTTATATTAATTACAGATATTATAAAAATTTAAATTTAAATTTTGTAATGCTTACACAAAGGATATATTCGAGGTATGTGGATGGTATGCTACAATAAAGAACACAAAGGATATATTCGAGGTATGTGGATGGTATGCTACAATAAAGAAGTTGTTTTTTCCTAGATTCTTATCTTTAGATTTAATTAAGCAACAAGATAAACAGTACTTCAGTTGGACGTTCTGAGACTTTAGTTGTTTAGTCTCGTTCTGTCCAGTAGTTTCTTGACCAGTGATTTTTAAAAAAGTTCTTGATAAAATAATTTCTGAATCGTCTCGTTCGCACCAGCGGGTATCCTGTCCGTGATAATGGACGCGTACAACGACGGCACGATCGACGACGCGCTGCTGGTGCCCGTCACGCTCAACTACGACCGGCTGGTGGACGGGAACTTCGTGCGCGAGCAGCTCGGCATGCCCAAACAGATGGAGACCTTCTGGCGCTCGCTCAACACCAACCACGGCAGCATCAGGGTGGACTTCAACCAGCCGATATCGCTCAAGGTACGCCATCGTGTCAACTGCTAGCTGCATGCCCGAGCAGATGGAGACCTTCTGGCGCTCGCTCAACACCAACCACGGCAGCATCAGGGTGGACTTCAACCAGCCGATATCGCTCAAGGTACGCCATCGTGTCAACTGCTAGCTGCATGCCCGAGCAGATGGAGACCTTCTGGCGCTCGCTCAACACCAACCACGGCAGCATCAGGGTGGACTTCAACCAGCCGATATCGCTCAAGGTACGCCATCGTGTCAACTGCTAGCTGCATGCCCGAGCAGATGGAGACCTTCTGGCGCTCGCTCAACACCAACCACGGCAGCATCAGGGTGGACTTCAACCAGCCGATATCGCTCAAGGTACGCCATCGTGTCAACTGCTAGCTGCATGCCCGAGCAGATGGAGACCTTCTGGCGCTCGCTCAACACCAACCACGGCAGCATCAGGGTGGACTTCAACCAGCCGATATCGCTCAAGGTACGCCATCGTGTCAACTGCTAGCTGCATGCCCGAGCAGATGGAGACCTTCTGGCGCTCGCTCAACACCAACCACGGCAGCATCAGGGTGGACTTCAACCAGCCGATATCGCTCAAGGTACGCCATCGTGTCAACTGCTAGCTGCATGCCCGAGCAGATGGAGACCTTCTGGCGCTCGCTCAACACCAACCACGGCAGCATCAGGGTGGACTTCAACCAGCCGATATCGCTCAAGGTACGCCATCGTGTCAACTGCTAGCTGCATGCCCGAGCAGATGGAGACCTTCTGGCGCTCGCTCAACACCAACCACGGCAGCATCAGGGTGGACTTCAACCAGCCGATATCGCTCAAGGTACGCCATCGTGTCAACTGCTAGCTGCATGCCCGAGCAGATGGAGACCTTCTGGCGCTCGCTCAACACCAACCACGGCAGCATCAGGGTGGACTTCAACCAGCCGATATCGCTCAAGGTACGCCATCGTGTCAACTGCTAGCTGCATGCCCGAGCAGATGGAGACCTTCTGGCGCTCGCTCAACACCAACCACGGCAGCATCAGGGTGGACTTCAACCAGCCGATATCGCTCAAGGTACGCCATCGTGTCAACTGCTAGCTGCATGCCCGAGCAGATGGAGACCTTCTGGCGCTCGCTCAACACCAACCACGGCAGCATCAGGGTGGACTTCAACCAGCCGATATCGCTCAAGGTACGCCATCGTGTCAACTGCTAGCTGCATGCCCGAGCAGATGGAGACCTTCTGGCGCTCGCTCAACACCAACCACGGCAGCATCAGGGTGGACTTCAACCAGCCGATATCGCTCAAGGTACGCCATCGTGTCAACTGCTAGCTGCATGCCCGAGCAGATGGAGACCTTCTGGCGCTCGCTCAACACCAACCACGGCAGCATCAGGGTGGACTTCAACCAGCCGATATCGCTCAAGGTACGCCATCGTGTCAACTGCTAGCTGCATGCCCGAGCAGATGGAGACCTTCTGGCGCTCGCTCAACACCAACCACGGCAGCATCAGGGTGGACTTCAACCAGCCGATATCGCTCAAGGTACGCCATCGTGTCAACTGCTAGCTGCATGCCCGAGCAGATGGAGACCTTCTGGCGCTCGCTCAACACCAACCACGGCAGCATCAGGGTGGACTTCAACCAGCCGATATCGCTCAAGGTACGCCATCGTGTCAACTGCTAGCTGCATGCCCGAGCAGATGGAGACCTTCTGGCGCTCGCTCAACACCAACCACGGCAGCATCAGGGTGGACTTCAACCAGCCGATATCGCTCAAGGTACGCCATCGTGTCAACTGCTAGCTGCATGCCCGAGCAGATGGAGACCTTCTGGCGCTCGCTCAACACCAACCACGGCAGCATCAGGGTGGACTTCAACCAGCCGATATCGCTCAAGGTACGCCATCGTGTCAACTGCTAGCTGCATGCCCGAGCAGATGGAGACCTTCTGGCGCTCGCTCAACACCAACCACGGCAGCATCAGGGTGGACTTCAACCAGCCGATATCGCTCAAGGTACGCCATCGTGTCAACTGCTAGCTGCATGCCCGAGCAGATGGAGACCTTCTGGCGCTCGCTCAACACCAACCACGGCAGCATCAGGGTGGACTTCAACCAGCCGATATCGCTCAAGGTACGCCATCGTGTCAACTGCTAGCTGCATGCCCGAGCAGATGGAGACCTTCTGGCGCTCGCTCAACACCAACCACGGCAGCATCAGGGTGGACTTCAACCAGCCGATATCGCTCAAGGTACGCCATCGTGTCAACTGCTAGCTGCATGCCCGAGCAGATGGAGACCTTCTGGCGCTCGCTCAACACCAACCACGGCAGCATCAGGGTGGACTTCAACCAGCCGATATCGCTCAAGGTACGCCATCGTGTCAACTGCTAGCTGCATGCCCGAGCAGATGGAGACCTTCTGGCGCTCGCTCAACACCAACCACGGCAGCATCAGGGTGGACTTCAACCAGCCGATATCGCTCAAGGTACGCCATCGTGTCAACTGCTAGCTGCATGCCCGAGCAGATGGAGACCTTCTGGCGCTCGCTCAACACCAACCACGGCAGCATCAGGGTGGACTTCAACCAGCCGATATCGCTCAAGGTACGCCATCGTGTCAACTGCTAGCTGCATGCCCGAGCAGATGGAGACCTTCTGGCGCTCGCTCAACACCAACCACGGCAGCATCAGGGTGGACTTCAACCAGCCGATATCGCTCAAGGTACGCCATCGTGTCAACTGCTAGCTGCATGCCCGAGCAGATGGAGACCTTCTGGCGCTCGCTCAACACCAACCACGGCAGCATCAGGGTGGACTTCAACCAGCCGATATCGCTCAAGGTACGCCATCGTGTCAACTGCTAGCTGCATGCCCGAGCAGATGGAGACCTTCTGGCGCTCGCTCAACACCAACCACGGCAGCATCAGGGTGGACTTCAACCAGCCGATATCGCTCAAGGTACGCCATCGTGTCAACTGCTAGCTGCATGCCCGAGCAGATGGAGACCTTCTGGCGCTCGCTCAACACCAACCACGGCAGCATCAGGGTGGACTTCAACCAGCCGATATCGCTCAAGGTACGCCATCGTGTCAACTGCTAGCTGCATGCCCGAGCAGATGGAGACCTTCTGGCGCTCGCTCAACACCAACCACGGCAGCATCAGGGTGGACTTCAACCAGCCGATATCGCTCAAGGTACGCCATCGTGTCAACTGCTAGCTGCATGCCCGAGCAGATGGAGACCTTCTGGCGCTCGCTCAACACCAACCACGGCAGCATCAGGGTGGACTTCAACCAGCCGATATCGCTCAAGGTACGCCATCGTGTCAACTGCTAGCTGCATGCCCGAGCAGATGGAGACCTTCTGGCGCTCGCTCAACACCAACCACGGCAGCATCAGGGTGGACTTCAACCAGCCGATATCGCTCAAGGTACGCCATCGTGTCAACTGCTAGCTGCATGCCCGAGCAGATGGAGACCTTCTGGCGCTCGCTCAACACCAACCACGGCAGCATCAGGGTGGACTTCAACCAGCCGATATCGCTCAAGGTACGCCATCGTGTCAACTGCTAGCTGCATGCCCGAGCAGATGGAGACCTTCTGGCGCTCGCTCAACACCAACCACGGCAGCATCAGGGTGGACTTCAACCAGCCGATATCGCTCAAGGTACGCCATCGTGTCAACTGCTAGCTGCATGCCCGAGCAGATGGAGACCTTCTGGCGCTCGCTCAACACCAACCACGGCAGCATCAGGGTGGACTTCAACCAGCCGATATCGCTCAAGGTACGCCATCGTGTCAACTGCTAGCTGCATGCCCGAGCAGATGGAGACCTTCTGGCGCTCGCTCAACACCAACCACGGCAGCATCAGGGTGGACTTCAACCAGCCGATATCGCTCAAGGTACGCCATCGTGTCAACTGCTAGCTGCATGCCCGAGCAGATGGAGACCTTCTGGCGCTCGCTCAACACCAACCACGGCAGCATCAGGGTGGACTTCAACCAGCCGATATCGCTCAAGGTACGCCATCGTGTCAGCCGCTAGCTGCATGCCCGAGCAGATGGAGACCTTCTGGCGCTCGCTCAACACCAACCACGGCAGCATCAGGGTGGACTTCAACCAGCCGATATCGCTCAAGGTACGCCATCGTGTCAACCGCTAGCTGCATGCCCGAGCAGATGGAGACCTTCTGTGCGCTCGCTCAACACCAACCACGGCAGCATCAGGGTGGACTTCAACCAGCCGATATCGCTCAAGGTACGCCATCGTGTCAACTGCTAGCTGCATGCCCGAGCAGATGGAGACCTTCTGGCGCTCGCTCAACACCAACCACGGCAGCATCAGGGTGGACTTCAACCAGCCGATATCGCTCAAGGTACGCCATCGTGTCAACTGCTAGCTGCATGCCCGAGCAGATGGAGACCTTCTGGCGCTCGCTCAACACCAACCACGGCAGCATCAGGGTGGACTTCAACCAGCCGATATCGCTCAAGGTACGCCATCGTGTCAACTGCTAGCTGCATGCCCGAGCAGATGGAGACCTTCTGGCGCTCGCTCAACACCAACCACGGCAGCATCAGGGTGGACTTCAACCAGCCGATATCGCTCAAGGTACGCCATCGTGTCAACTGCTAGCTGCATGCCCGAGCAGATGGAGACCTTCTGGCGCTCGCTCAACACCAACCACGGCAGCATCAGGGTGGACTTCAACCAGCCGATATCGCTCAAGGTACGCCATCGTGTCAACTGCTAGCTGCATGCCCGAGCAGATGGAGACCTTCTGGCGCTCGCTCAACACCAACCACGGCAGCATCAGGGTGGACTTCAACCAGCCGATATCGCTCAAGGTACGCCATCGTGTCAACTGCTAGCTGCATGCCCGAGCAGATGGAGACCTTCTGGTCCGCGCTGCGCGGCATCTGGCGCACGCTCAACACCAACCACGGCAGCATCAGGGTGGACTTCAACCAGCCGATATCGCTCAAGGTACGCCATCGTGTCAACTGCTAGCTGCATGCCCGAGCAGATGGAGACCTTCTGGCGCTCGCTCAACACCAACCACGGCAGCATCAGGGTGGACTTCAACCAGCCGATATCGCTCAAGGTACGCCATCGTGTCAACTGCTAGCTGCATGCCCGAGCAGATGGAGACCTTCTGGCGCTCGCTCAACACCAACCACGGCAGCATCAGGGTGGACTTCAACCAGCCGATATCGCTCAAGGTACGCCATCGTGTCAACTGCTAGCTGCATGCCCGAGCAGATGGAGACCTTCTGGCGCTCGCTCAACACCAACCACGGCAGCATCAGGGTGGACTTCAACCAGCCGATATCGCTCAAGGTACGCCATCGTGTCAACTGCTAGCTGCATGCCCGAGCAGATGGAGACCTTCTGGCGCTCGCTCAACACCAACCACGGCAGCATCAGGGTGGACTTCAACCAGCCGATATCGCTCAAGGTACGCCATCGTGTCAACCGCTAGCTGCATGCCCGAGCAGATGGAGACCTTCTGGCGCTCGCTCAACACCAACCACGGCAGCATCAGGGTGGACTTCAACCAGCCGATATCGCTCAAGGTACGCCATCGTGTCAACCGCTAGCTGCATGCCCGAGCAGATGGAGACCTTCTGGCGCTCGCTCAACACCAACCACGGCAGCATCAGGGTGGACTTCAACCAGCCGATATCGCTCAAGGTACGCCATCGTGTCAACCGCTAGCTGCATGCCCGAGCAGATGGAGACCTTCTGGCGCTCGCTCAACACCAACCACGGCAGCATCAGGGTGGACTTCAACCAGCCGATATCGCTCAAGGTACGCCATCGTGTCAACCGCTAGCTGCATGCCCGAGCAGATGGAGACCTTCTGGCCGCGCTGCGCGGCATCTGGCGCACGCTCAACACCAACCACGGCAGCATCAGGGTGGACTTCAACCAGCCGATATCGCTCAAGGTACGCCATCGTGTCAACCGCTAGCTGCATGCCCGAGCAGATGGAGACCTTCTGGTCCGCGCTGCGCGGCATCTGGCGCACGCTCAACACCACCACCACGGCAGCATCAGGGTGGACTTCAACCAGCCGATATCGCTCAAGGTACGCCATCGTGTCAACCGCTAGCTGCATGCCCGAGCAGATGGAGACCTTCTGGTCCGCGCTGCGCGGCATCTGGCGCACGCTCAACACCAACCACGGCAGCATCAGGGTGGACTTCAACCAGCCGATATCGCTCAAGGTACGCCATCGTGTCAGCCGCTAGCTGCATGCCCGAGCAGATGGAGACCTTCTGGGCCGCGCTGCGCGGCATCTGGCGCACGCTCAACACCAACCCAACCACGGCAGCATCAGGGTGGACTTCAACCAGCCGATATCGCTCAAGGTACGCCATCGTGTCAACCGCTAGCTGCATGCCCGAGCAGATGGAGACCTTCTGGTCCGCGCTGCGCGGCATCTGGCGCACGCTCAACACCAACCACGGCAGCATCAGGGTGGACTTCAACCAGCCGATATCGCTCAAGGTACGCCATCGTGTCAACTGCTAGCTGCATGCCCGAGCAGATGGAGACCTTCTGGCGCTCGCTCAACACCAACCACGGCAGCATCAGGGTGGACTTCAACCAGCCGATATCGCTCAAGGTACGCCATCGTGTCAACTGCTAGCTGCATGCCCGAGCAGATGGAGACCTTCTGGTCCGCGCTGCGCGGCATCTGGCGCACGCTCAACACCAACCACGGCAGCATCAGGGTGGACTTCAACCAGCCGATATCGCTCAAGGTACGCCATCGTGTCAGCCGCTAGCTGCATGCCCGAGCAGATGGAGACCTTCTGGGCCGCGCTGCGCGGCATCTGGCGCACGCTCAACACCAACCACGGCAGCATCAGGGTGGACTTCAACCAGCCGATATCGCTCAAGGTACGCCATCGTGTCAACCGCTAGCTGCATGCCCGAGCAGATGGAGACCTTCTGGTCCGCGCTGCGCGGCATCTGGCGCACGCTCAACACCAACCACGGCAGCATCAGGGTGGACTTCAACCAGCCGATATCGCTCAAGGTACGCCATCGTGTCAACTGCTAAGCTGCATGCCCGAGCAGATGGAGACCTTCTGGCGCTCGCTCAACACCAACCACGGCAGCATCAGGGTGGACTTCAACCAGCCGATATCGCTCAAGGTACGCCATCGTGTCAACTGCTAGCTGCATGCCCGAGCAGATGGAGACCTTCTGGGCCGCGCTGCGCGGCATCTGGCGCACGCTCAACACCAACCACGGCAGCATCAGGGTGGACTTCAACCAGCCGATATCGCTCAAGGTACGCCATCGTGTCAACTGCTAGCTGCATGCCCGAGCAGATGGAGACCTTCTGGGCCGCGCTGCGCGGCATCTGGCGCACGCTCAACACCAACCACGGCAGCATCAGGGTGGACTTCAACCAGCCGATATCGCTCAAGGTTTGACACTAGTTGATCCGCCCTGCCCTGTCTTATCTGCCCCCTTACATTTTTTTTAAGATAGTCCTTAACATTCTACAAGATAGTCCTTAACTGCGACCTCACCGTAAACGTATCTGGCGACAGATTTGACAGGTTTGCGGTTGTAAAAAGTTTTTAAACAAAAAGTGTCGTACGACAAGGGAGTCAGTTGATTTCCCCGACATTTTGCGAAATTCTTTCTTGTGTCTTGTCTCCATTTTAAAGAAACCACTTTTTCCAAACAATGCACTTTCGATAAAGACTCTTAGATTTTGCCTTTAGTACATAGACAAATATTTTCTTTTTCAGGAATTGGTAACCTCATTTCAAAAGTACTACTACTTGAAGGCGCCCATCGAGAGGGCTCTCACTCCGCCCAACAACAACCTGGCGGTGAATCTGGACCGGCAGATCCTGTACAACCACAGTCACAGCAGCCTGTTCGGGGCAGACGTCAGCACCGACCAGAAGATGATGGTGGAGGCCATTGGCAGACATCTTGTGTATGGTACGTCGCTGTATGCTGTCTTTGGTGGGTTGTGTCCACTCGTCACCTCAGACTTATTTTCATTGCTTTCAAAAAGTTTGATCTAGGGATGGGGGACTTCAGTTTAGGCCAAGCTTTGGCGGCTAATAAAAATTACCGAACCCCAAGCCAAATTCAAAAGTTTTGTTGGTCAGAAATTATAATATTTTGGTCAAAATATCTTAAGCCAGGAGTTCATCCTGTTTGGCGACGCGGCCCAATCAACGGCTCTGATGTGCACGAACGTCGTGTCGTACGTGCTGCTGACGGAGCAGCGGCGCGGGTGCAGCATGTCGCAGCTGCAGGCCAGCGTGTCCGCGCGCGGCTCGGCGCTGAAGCTAGCCGGCAGAGACCTGGGGTATACGGGCGAGGACCATCTGGTCATCAAACGCGCGGAAAGGTTTTGCTGAAACGTAGGTTTACCTCTGCAATGAGGAGGAGGAAACTCCTATCCACATACTGTGTTATTGCCCTGCCCTAATCCATACGCGTAACCGACTGATGAGACGGCATATTGTCCGCCAGAGGAGATCAAATGTACAGTATACTGCAAAAGGACACGCTGCTTTTACTGGCGGCAGCGAACACAATAGATCGGAGACAGTCAGTGTTACTGTTACTGGGAGCGGAGAAACCGTCAAGAAGATAAGAAGAAATATGCGTTGGACAGTTTTACAATTATTTTTTTCACATGGTTACAGTTGGAAATGCTGGGCAGCTCGCTGGTGCGCGAGGAAGGCAGCGGCGCCAACAGGACGGTGCGCGCGCACGCGTCGGTGCCCGCGGCGCTGGAGCTGTCGTACTACGCCAACGCGCTCGTCGCGCACCACGCCGCGCCCGCCATCGTTGGTGAGTCTTCTTCTTCTTCTTCCTGCCCCTTTCCCACATTATGTGGGGTCGGCACAACCTGTCTTCTTCTTCCATTCGCTCCTGTCAGCCGTCAACTCGCAATCCACTCCTTTCACATGCATATTTTCTTTCACGCAATCCATCCATTTCTTTTTCGGTCTTCCTTTACTTATTCGCCCCTGCACAAGCATATTCATCGTTCTTTTAGTAACATGATTTTCATCCCTCCGCATAACATGCCCATGCCACGTTAACCTTTTACTCCTCATTTTTTCTGTTACGGGCGCAACTTTTAAACTTCCCCTTATGTACTCGTTCCTTATCCTATCCATTCTCGTCACCCCACACATCCATCTCAACATTCGCATTTCGGGTGGAAATGATAATAAGGTGATCGTAAATGCAAGCGTGCGTTCGTACGTGCGAAAACGCGTGCGTACGTAAGAGTGCAGTTGAGCATGTATTATCCTTATTAAGTACCGGACACCTTTAACATTCCCAAGTGAACCCTCAGTAATTAGGACTTTGTTTGACATTTTAGAATAATTGTAGATGTTTTCTGTTACAGCGACGGCTCTAGAAAGTATTGTATGCAAGCAGAACTCTGATGAAACAACCGTGAGGCACTCAGAATTGATGGAGGCGTCGCTGCAGCTCAGCGAGATCCTCAGCCAGGAGTTCATCCTGTGCGCGCCGTGCACCAGGATAGAGGAGCGGCTGCAGGAGGCGCTGGAGGAGCTCGTCTCGCAGGAGATCCTCACTGACACGCAGGTGAGGCGCTCGGAGCTGACGGAGCGTCGCTGCAGCTCAGCGAGATCCTCAGCCAGGAGTTCATCCTGTGCGCGCCGTGCACCAGGATAGAGGAGCGGCTGCAGGAGGCGCTGGAGGAGCTCGTCTCGCAGGAGATCCTCACTGACACGCAGGTGAGGCGCTCGGAGCTGACGGAGCGTCGCTGCAGCTCAGCGAGATCCTCAGCCAGGAGTTCATCCTGTGCGCGCCGTGCACCAGGATAGAGGAGCGGCTGCAGGAGGCGCTGGAGGAGCTCGTCTCGCAGGAGATCCTCACTGACACGCAGGTGAGGCGCTCGGAGCTGACGGAGCGTCGCTGCAGCTCAGCGAGATCCTCAGCCAGGAGTTCATCCTGTGCGCGCCGTGCACCAGGATAGAGGAGCGGCTGCAGGAGGCGCTGGAGGAGCTCGTCTCGCAGGAGATCCTCACTGACACGCAGGTGAGGCGCTCGGAGCTGACGGAGCGTCGCTGCAGCTCAGCGAGATCCTCAGCCAGGAGTTCATCCTGTGCGCGCCGTGCACCAGGATAGAGGAGCGGCTGCAGGAGGCGCTGGAGGAGCTCGTCTCGCAGGAGATCCTCACTGACACGCAGGTGAGGCGCTCGGAGCTGACGGAGCGTCGCTGCAGCTCAGCGAGATCCTCAGCCAGGAGTTCATCCTGTGCGCGCCGTGCACCAGGATAGAGGAGCGGCTGCAGGAGGCGCTGGAGGAGCTCGTCTCGCAGGAGATCCTCACTGACACGCAGGTGAGGCGCTCGGAGCTGACGGAGCGTCGCTGCAGCTCAGCGAGATCCTCAGCCAGGAGTTCATCCTGTGCGCGCCGTGCAAGAGTTGGGGTCAGTCGGTATATCGCATGAGGTGCTGCACGCTACTTTTTACCTTAAGGCAATGTATTTAGGGTTACATTGGTTTGGCCAACGTGATCGATTATGACCGACAGATTGACATGATGCCACCTCATTGTGATGTTTCCAGGCGCCAGACGCGTCGGAGGAGCAGCGTTGGTCGCGGCGGTTCGCGAAAGCGCTGGAGGACGAAGCGGACGACGACGAGGACCGGCCCGACCCCACGCGCCTCATCAAGTACAGGATATCCAAGAGCCCTGAAGCGCTGGCGGAACGGTACGTGACAAAGCCTCTAAATGGTTGTCTTCCCGAACTTGGCCGTTGCGTTCTGGCTTTGCTATAGCCTGTACGATATTGCTAAATGAAAAATAAAGATATAGGTTACCTTTTTATTTCTGTGGCTTGTGGGGTAGTTTCGGTAATGTTTCACCCATGTTGTCGCAGTCGGCGGCTGGTGGCGACGATCCGGCCGCTGCTGGAGGGCTACGCGGCGACGTGCCGCTGCGTGCGCGACGCCACGCAGAAGGAGGTGGTGGGCGCCGCGCTCGACGCGCTGCTCGAGAGCTTCGCGCAGAACAAGATGCTCTACGGTGAGTCGTCGACACTGTTTCACTGGACGCCACGCAGAAGGAGGTGGTGGGCGCCGCGCTCGACGCGCTGCTCGAGAGCTTCGCGCAGAACAAGATGCTCTACGGTGAGTCGTCGACACTGTTTCACTGGACGCCACGCAGAAGGAGGTGGTGGGCGCCGCGCTCGACGCGCTGCTCGAGAGCTTCGCGCAGAACAAGATGCTCTACGGTGAGTCGTCGACACTGTTTCACTGGACGCCACGCAGAAGGAGGTGGTGGGCGCCGCGCTCGACGCGCTGCTCGAGAGCTTCGCGCAGAACAAGATGCTCTACGGTGAGTCGTCGACACTGTTTCACTGGACGCCACGCAGAAGGAGGTGGTGGGCGCCGCGCTCGACGCGCTGCTCGAGAGCTTCGCGCAGAACAAGATGCTCTACGGTGAGTCGTCGACACTGTTTCACTGGACGCCACGCAGAAGGAGGTGGTGGGCGCCGCGCTCGACGCGCTGCTCGAGAGCTTCGCGCAGAACAAGATGCTCTACGGTGAGTCGTGGACACTGTTTCACTGGACGCCACGCAGAAGGAGGTGGTGGGCGCCGCGCTCGACGCGCTGCTCGAGAGCTTCGCGCAGAACAAGATGCTCTACGGTGAGTCGTGGACACTGTTTCACTGGACGCCACGCAGAAGGAGGTGGTGGGCGCCGCGCTCGACGCGCTGCTCGAGAGCTTCGCGCAGAACAAGATGCTCTACGGTGAGTCGTGGACACTGTTTCACTGGACGCCACGCAGAAGGAGGTGGTGGGCGCCGCGCTCGACGCGCTGCTCGAGAGCTTCGCGCAGAACAAGATGCTCTACGGTGAGTCGTCGACACTGTTTCACTGGACGCCACGCAGAAGGAGGTGGTGGGCGCCGCGCTCGACGCGCTGCTCGAGAGCTTCGCGCAGAACAAGATGCTCTACGGTGAGTCGTGGACACTGTTTCACTGGACGCCACGCAGAAGGAGGTGGTGGGCGCCGCGCTCGACGCGCTGCTCGAGAGCTTCGCGCAGAACAAGATGCTCTACGGTGAGTCGTGGACACTGTTTCACTGGACGCCACGCAGAAGGAGGTGGTGGGCGCCGCGCTCGACGCGCTGCTCGAGAGCTTCGCGCAGAACAAGATGCTCTACGGTGAGTCGTCGACACTGTTTCACTGGACGCCACGCAGAAGGAGGTGGTGGGCGCCGCGCTCGACGCGCTGCTCGAGAGCTTCGCGCAGAACAAGATGCTCTACGGTGAGTCGTGGACACTGTTTCACTGGACGCCACGCAGAAGGAGGTGGTGGGCGCCGCGCTCGACGCGCTGCTCGAGAGCTTCGCGCAGAACAAGATGCTCTACGGTGAGTCGTCGACACTGTTTCACTGGACGCCACGCAGAAGGAGGTGGTGGGCGCCGCGCTCGACGCGCTGCTCGAGAGCTTCGCGCAGAACAAGATGCTCTACGGTGAGTCGTGGACACTGTTTCACTGGACGCCACGCAGAAGGAGGTGGTGGGCGCCGCGCTCGACGCGCTGCTCGAGAGCTTCGCGCAGAACAAGATGCTCTACGGTGAGTCGTCGACACTGTTTCACTGGACGCCACGCAGAAGGAGGTGGTGGGCGCCGCGCTCGACGCGCTGCTCGAGAGCTTCGCGCAGAACAAGATGCTCTACGGTGAGTCGTGGACACTGTTTCACTGGACGCCACGCAGAAGGAGGTGGTGGGCGCCGCGCTCGACGCGCTGCTCGAGAGCTTCGCGCAGAACAAGATGCTCTACGGTGAGTCGTCGACACTGTTTCACTGGACGCCACGCAGAAGGAGGTGGTGGGCGCCGCGCTCGACGCGCTGCTCGAGAGCTTCGCGCAGAACAAGATGCTCTACGGTGAGTCGTGGACACTGTTTCACTGGACGCCACGCAGAAGGAGGTGGTGGGCGCCGCGCTCGACGCGCTGCTCGAGAGCTTCGCGCAGAACAAGATGCTCTACGGTGAGTCGTCGACACTGTTTCACTGGACGCCACGCAGAAGGAGGTGGTGGGCGCCGCGCTCGACGCGCTGCTCGAGAGCTTCGCGCAGAACAAGATGCTCTACGGTGAGTCGTGGACACTGTTTCACTGGACGCCACGCAGAAGGAGGTGGTGGGCGCCGCGCTCGACGCGCTGCTCGAGAGCTTCGCGCAGAACAAGATGCTCTACGGTGAGTCGTGGACACTGTTTCACTGGACGCCACGCAGAAGGAGGTGGTGGGCGCCGCGCTCGACGCGCTGCTCGAGAGCTTCGCGCAGAACAAGATGCTCTACGGTGAGTCGTCGACACTGTTTCACTGGACGCCACGCAGAAGGAGGTGGTGGGCGCCGCGCTCGACGCGCTGCTCGAGAGCTTCGCGCAGAACAAGATGCTCTACGGTGAGTCGTGGACACTGTTTCACTGGACGCCACGCAGAAGGAGGTGGTGGGCGCCGCGCTCGACGCGCTGCTCGAGAGCTTCGCGCAGAACAAGATGCTCTACGGTGAGTCGTGGACACTGTTTCACTGGACGCCACGCAGAAGGAGGTGGTGGGCGCCGCGCTCGACGCGCTGCTCGAGAGCTTCGCGCAGAACAAGATGCTCTACGGTGAGTCGTGGACACTGTTTCACTGGACGCCACGCAGAAGGAGGTGGTGGGCGCCGCGCTCGACGCGCTGCTCGAGAGCTTCGCGCAGAACAAGATGCTCTACGGTGAGTCGTGGACACTGTTTCACTGGACGCCACGCAGAAGGAGGTGGTGGGCGCCGCGCTCGACGCGCTGCTCGAGAGCTTCGCGCAGAACAAGATGCTCTACGGTGAGTCGTCGACACTGTTTCACTGGACGCCACGCAGAAGGAGGTGGTGGGCGCCGCGCTCGACGCGCTGCTCGAGAGCTTCGCGCAGAACAAGATGCTCTACGGTGAGTCGTGGACACTGTTTCACTGGACGCCACGCAGAAGGAGGTGGTGGGCGCCGCGCTCGACGCGCTGCTCGAGAGCTTCGCGCAGAACAAGATGCTCTACGGTGAGTCGTCGACACTGTTTCACTGGACGCCACGCAGAAGGAGGTGGTGGGCGCCGCGCTCGACGCGCTGCTCGAGAGCTTCGCGCAGAACAAGATGCTCTACGGTGAGTCGTGGACACTGTTTCACTGGACGCCACGCAGAAGGAGGTGGTGGGCGCCGCGCTCGACGCGCTGCTCGAGAGCTTCGCGCAGCGCTCGCGCTCGACGCGCTCGCTCGAGAGCTTCGCGCAGAACAAGATGCTCTACGGTGAGTCGTCGACACTGTTTCACTGGACGCCACGCAGAAGGAGGTGGTGGGCGCCGCGCTCGACGCGCTGCTCGAGAGCTTCGCGCAGAACAAGATGCTCTACGGTGAGTCGTCGACACTGTTTCACTGGACGCCACGCAGAAGGAGGTGGTGGGCGCCGCGCTCGACGCGCTGCTCGAGAGCTTCGCGCAGAACAAGATGCTCTACGGTGAGTCGTGGACACTGTTTCACTGGACGCCACGCAGAAGGAGGTGGTGGGCGCCGCGCTCGACGCGCTGCTCGAGAGCTTCGCGCAGAACAAGATGCTCTACGGTGAGTCGTGGACACTGTTTCACTGGACGCCACGCAGAAGGAGGTGGTGGGCGCCGCGCTCGACGCGCTGCTCGAGAGCTTCGCGCAGAACAAGATGCTCTACGGTGAGTCGTGGACACTGTTTCACTGGACGCCACGCAGAAGATGAGGTGGTGGGCTGCCGCGCTCGACGCGCTGCTCGAGAGCTTCGCGCAGAACAAGATGCTCTACGGTGAGTCGTCGACACTGTTTCACTGGACGCCACGCAGAAGGAGGTGGTGGGCGCCGCGCTCGACGCGCTGCTCGAGAGCTTCGCGCAGAACAAGATGCTCTACGGTGAGTCGTGGACACTGTTTCACTGGACGCCACGCAGAAGGAGGTGGTGGGCGCCGCGCTCGACGCGCTGCTCGAGAGCTTCGCGCAGAACAAGATGCTCTACGGTGAGTCGTCGACACTGTTTCACTGGACGCCACGCAGAAGGAGGTGGTGGGCGCCGCGCTCGACGCGCTGCTCTCGAGAGCTTCGCGCAGAACAAGATGCTCTACGGTGAGTCGTGGACACTGTTTCACTGGACGCCACGCAGAAGGAGGTGGTGGGCGCCGCGCTCGACGCGCTGCTCGAGAGCTTCGCGCAGAACAAGATGCTCTACGGTGAGTCGTGGACACTGTTTCACTGGACGCCACGCAGAAGGAGGTGGTGGGCGCCGCGCTCGACGCGCTGCTCGAGAGCTTCGCGCAGAACAAGATGCTCTACGGTGAGTCGTCGACACTGTTTCACTGGACGCCACGCAGAAGGAGGTGGTGGGCGCCGCGCTCGACGCGCTGCTCGAGAGCTTCGCGCAGAACAAGATGCTCTACGGTGAGTCGTCGACACTGTTTCACTGGACGCCACGCAGAAGGAGGTGGTGGGCGCCGCGCTCGACGCGCTGCTCGAGAGCTTCGCGCAGAACAAGATGCTCTACGGTGAGTCGTCGACACTGTTTCACTGGACGCCACGCAGAAGGAGGTGGTGGGCGCCGCGCTCGACGCGCTGCTCGAGAGCTTCGCGCAGAACAAGATGCTCTACGGTGAGTCGTGGACACTGTTTCACTGGACGCCACGCAGAAGGAGGTGGTGGGCGCCGCGCTCGACGCGCTGCTCGAGAGCTTCGCGCAGAACAAGATGCTCTACGGTGAGTCGTGGACACTGTTTCACTGGACGCCACGCAGAAGGAGGTGGTGGGCGCCGCGCTCGACGCGCTGCTCGAGAGCTTCGCGCAGAACAAGATGCTCTACGGTGAGTCGTGGACACTGTTTCACTGGACGCCACGCAGAAGGAGGTGGTGGGCGCCGCGCTCGACGCGCTGCTCGAGAGCTTCGCGCAGAACAAGATGCTCTACGGTGAGTCGTGGACACTGTTTCACTGGACAAGCCACGCAGAAGGAGGTGGTGGGCGCCGCGCTCGACGCGCTGCTCGAGAGCTTCGCGCAGAACAAGATGCTCTACGGTGAGTCGTGGACACTGTTTCACTGGACGCCACGCAGAAGGAGGTGGTGGGCGCCGCGCTCGACGCGCTGCTCGAGAGCTTCGCGCAGAACAAGATGCTCTACGGTGAGTCGTGGACACTGTTTCACTGGACGCCACGCAGAAGGAGGTGGTGGGCGCCGCGCTCGACGCGCTGCTCGAGAGCTTCGCGCAGAACAAGATGCTCTACGGTGAGTCGTCGACACTGTTTCACTGGACGCCACGCAGAAGGAGGTGGTGGGCGCCGCGCTCGACGCGCTGCTCGAGAGCTTCGCGCAGAACAAGATGCTCTACGGTGAGTCGTGGACACTGTTTCACTGGACGCCACGCAGAAGGAGGTGGTGGGCGCCGCGCTCGACGCGCTGCTCGAGAGCTTCGCGCAGAACAAGATGCTCTACGGTGAGTCGTCGACACGCCACGCAGAAGGAGGTGGTTTCACTTCGCGCACGCCACGCACACTGTTTCACTGGAGCCACGCAGGGAGGTGGTGGGCGCCGCGCTCGACGCGCTGCTCGAGAGCTTCGCGCAGAACAAGATGCTCTACGGTGAGTCGTGGACACTGTTTCACTGGACGCCACGCAGAAGGAGGTGGTGGGCGCCGCGCTCGACGCGCTGCTCGAGAGCTTCGCGCAGAACAAGATGCTCTACGGTGAGTCGTCGACAGTTTTCACTTGACCTTCGCGGAGACACTTGACGCCATGTAGGAGGTGGCGCTGCTCGAGCTTCGCGCAGAACAAGATGCTTACGGTGAGTCGTGGACCCTCGGTTATCGAGTGTCGACAACTGGACGCCACGCAGAAGGAGGTGGTGGGCGCCGCGCTCGACGCGCTGCTCGATCTCTACGGTGAGTCGTTCATTTTTAACTTGTTTTAACTAGAGCCATTTCGTTTCGAGCAGGCGAGGCGGTGTCGACGGACGCGATCCGCAACTGCCTGCGGCTGCTGCGGCTGGGGCGTCATCGAGATGTACTCGGAGGGCGGCGAGCGATGGATACGCGTGTGTGCGCCCTACGACAACCGCGACTCGCTGGACGATGTGTGCGCGAACATTTACGCGTTCAACATGCCCGCGCCCGCGCTGTGACCTGTGTGACCAAGCTGTGAACTGTGTGACCAAGCTGTGACCTGTGTGACCAAACCGTGACCAAATTGTGACCAAAATGTGATGTCTGATCAAAGTACTGTGCTTGTGCTTCGAGTGCCGATGGCTTTGCCGATGCGTGTGAAACGTGGTGTTTGTAACACAGTACAATAGGATTAGGACCTAAATGAGCCGTAAGCCTCCAAAGACGTCCACGTTTTGTCTTGTGTGCGATATAGTGACGTCTCATTTACTCTTAAACGAAGTTTGGGTTCTCTGTCACACAATCACATTAATACACATGCTCAAAGCGCTCACTCAGCGTGTTTGTGGGCGTTTTCGATGTGCGTATATTGTAGGCTTAGGGTTCATGTAGTGATATAAATCTTTGTTGAATACAGGTTCTTTTCGAAGTCGCTGACATGTGGCTGTCAATAGATGGCGCTGGCTGTAAATGTATGGAGGAATACGATTCGTTTGTGCGATGCGAGTCGACTCGGAATTCGTACAAAAACCTGAACTAAACTCTCTGCTCGTTTTAAAATACCTCACCTTGGGCCGGATCCGTATGACATATTGCAATTCAATGCATAGAATGAAATGATACGATATTAAGAAAATGTAGTTCTATATCATCAAAGATAACACGCGTGGGAATGACGTATCGGATCAATAAGTTGATCACGTGACTTATCAATGACAAATGACATTCCCGCGAATTCTTTAGTTTTTGATGATAAATAAAATAGGTAAAATGACTTCTGGTGCAGAGGTGTGAATGTGTGCTCACACACCCTAATATTGTTTGTATAGTCAGCCCACGCTCATTGTTCACTTATCACGTGATCGACGAAGCTACAGGTAGCCGTCTCGACGTACTGATTTCAGAAGGCCGCCGAGCGTCGGCTAGGTTGCACACGTTAGTTCTTGTACGGTCTATTTAAGGCCGCCGCGCGTCGGCTAAGTTGCACGCGTTAGTTCTTGTACGGTCTATTTCACGCGCTACTTGCGCTCGTTTACGAGGCAACCTTAGTACGTCGAAAGAGATACAGTTACGCGATAGAAAGAGACCACAACTTTAGACGCATAGCGGGATGGAGCCAGGCGCTATTGCAAACTGAATTTTTGTGTCAGCGCTAGAGTCGATATATCATCTTGCGAGTGAACCTGTGACGGGCATAAAACTGGGCGAATAACCTTTCTAAAGTATTCCCGGCTAATAGATAAATAAATGAGTTTTATTCCCGTCGCAACGAATTTATATTACTATATACGTGGAATTAGAGTGGAATGAAACACAGAAAAAAGTTATATCATTATAATAGGTATCCAAAATTCAATACACATACGATACGACTATTACCTCTATATCTTAAATTAATTAACTAGCTATATTACATTTATAATAGGAAGTTACATACGCTCAGTCGGCTGGAGCCGTTAGGTTCGCTTAGTTAAAGTTATAGGTTATTCTATGTATATATCGTACATTTAAGCTAAGGTATCTAACGTTTAGTTCCTTGACTGTACCAGTATCAAAATCTTTTAAGAGCTTCCTAAATGATTAATTAAGGAAATGAGGTACCTCGAGCTATGGTTACCCTATGGGGAACACTCCCGGAGAACTCGCGAAGAACACCAACAAGGAGGCGCGAAGACCGCCGCGGTAGCCAGCAGCCGTCGCTGCCACGCGCAAGCCGCCGTCGCCGCTCCCGGCCGACGTGGACGCTGGAAGGGTCTCCCGTAGGACCAAGACCTTGCTAGGCCTCGAGGTTAGCCTTCTTTCGAAAGGCTGTCGAAGGTCGATCGATAGGATCCAACCCGATCAAAATAATTCTTCTTTCTTTTATATCTTTTAAACAACACCCGGCCTGGAATTTGGGAGAAATACGACAAATAAAACCCGTACATAACGTTAGCTACGTCAGGGGCCAGATACAATAAAAAAATGTCGATAACTTACCAAATTACTTGGCTCTCCCTTCCCTCGCCGGAATAATCGGCACCGCCGGCCACGTATATCGCGTGTGCAGGCTTACTGGGACCTAGCTCCCATTCTTCCAGAATTATCTGGATCAAGAAATTCAGAGCGAGCGCTCTCTTAGAAGTGAAGTCGTAAAGTGAAGTCGAAGGATCTTGCGCTCCTACTTATACTCGCTATTCACAAAAGCCCTGCTATACATGTGTCAAGGCCGAACTGTGTTAGCAGGCAAGGTTCCGTAGAAAAGGAAGAAACTAAATTTTCTCGAACCCAGGTCTAGAACAAGGAATTTCGAATACCAACGAAGAGTTAGGACTATTACACTAACATGGAGCTTCCAAACGACAATCATTTCCCTTCTATTTTCTCCAAAAAATTAAATATTTCTATGGACCCTCAAATCTTGAACAGCCCCTATTTATAACTCATATAAACATAAAATCCTAATCCAAAAGAATATTTTATTTATAAGGTAAAAAATTAAATCTAATCCAACCATAAAAATCGGTTTTCCATCCGCTTTTGCGGAACCCTGGTCAGCGATAAGGAATCGAGATAAGGGCCATCGACGTAAACCAAAGACAGGACCGCTTGCTTTTACGCAATCGTTCTACAGTATTTTACGCCGCAACTATGCCGAGATTTTCACCTTTAAACCAGCCCATTGCACCTATGCCTTCGCAGGAACATTTTCCTACCCGTAAAAGACAATTCCGTAGGAACGATTTAAAGTTATGCAATTTCTTACCTGAAGTATGACCCGCGCAAAATATGTCCATCGCGCATATCCTTTCGTTTACGTCTAACTTGTTTACGTTCGTTTTCCTGGAACTCGGTCGACGGCTGAAGTTTTACGACCTAAAATTCTTTTGTCCTATTGTTATAGTTTTCCCTACGAATACAATGGTGTTGGTTGACTTAATTTATTACCTGTCTAGATTGGAATTTTGAGAGATAACCATGTTTACCAGAATCTATACAAAAAAAATGGGTTTTATGGTTTCGTATCGTAGTTATCTTATCGGAGTGAATTTTCTTTCTGGAGATAACAGTGTTTACCAAAACCTATAGAGTAAAAAATAGGTTCTACTGTGTGAGTGAGAATGTCCTGTTACAATACCCTCTCCTCGGGGAAAAGGTTCAGCCAGGATGAACCGTTTTTCGTTGTCCTCAACGTTGCATCCTAACGAAAAAATAGTATTCCAATTCCTGTAACGATTAAAGAAACCGAACAAATAGAAACAGAAGTACTTATAAGACCATCTATATATCTCCTTACTAATCTGTATACAATATGAGTTTAAAGAAAAATTTAAATAATGCATCCTAGTCGCTGCACAAATTCTTGGTGGCTTGGTTTATAAAACACTGTGCGTATTTGCCATAATAGACCCTGTCCAGGGACCAAATTTGCAACAGTAAAAAAATCTAGGCTACTACGAACCTAAAAAAAATGTTGGCAACACCTACCAAACATAAAATATACTCGTCCTCGTCCGCCATAGAGCATCAACCGAAAGTACGAAATGTATATAAAAAAATGTATCCGAGCCTCACCTAACCACAAGAGGAAATATTGACCCGAAACATAAAAAAAACGCAAGACAACACCAAAGCGCTTGATACGAGATGTCTGTGCTTAAAAATGGAATCAATTTTTTCGAAAACATTCATCATCACGTATACCGTCCATACCTCATGCATATAACATACCTCCCTTGCATCTCTGTCATACCTCATCTTACAAACTGAAATAGTACACCATATCAAAGGTGACTACTTTAAGCCTTACACTTTTGGTGTTAAGATACTCTTCATTGTATTTAACACTTGTAAAATTGAGTCATAGCGACAGACACTCTAAGCAATAATTTATGTGCGATGAAACAAATCGACTAAGTGTGAAAAAGTTTTGTTTATTGATAATGTTTAATTAATATAATTGATCCATTAATTAACTGAACAAAATTTTATTGAATATTAAATATATTAAACAACCAAAGCATTAAAGACTGCTCGTGTTAGTGAAATATCAATTCCACCTAACTCTAACAGACAAGAATACTTGTTTGGCTTTAAAAAAAAAGAAATAAATTAAAGTTCAGCGGATCTCAATACCAAAATTAAATTCAATTATTATATCAATTATTTAAATTTATAATCAATTTATTAAATGCGTTATGTATGAATATCTCTTATTTAGATTTGTTGGTTATTTTTATTAAAATTTTGATTATTTGAACAATTTTTGTTTGTTTTTAACTGTTTTTCTATTTGAATTGTAGCAATTGTAGGTTTTCCTTTAGGTTTATATAAGAATTCTGATGTTAGAATTAGTGTAGATGTTTTTGTAGGTTCTGTAAATAAATTTGCACGGCTAGTTGCCGTTTCTAATTCCCTACATTTTTCTTTTAATTCAGAAATTGAAGTAATGTCTAATAATGCCAATTGCTGTGAATAATTCGGGCGGATATTATGTAAAAGTATTTCCAACTTTGTTTCTTCAGTTAATGGTGTTTTAAATCTATTAAACAAGCACGTCATGATTGAGAAGTATACATGAACGGGTTCTTCAGGCCCTTGTGTCCTATTCCGAACTTCACCCAACAACCTATAATCGTAGTCGACAGGATCAAATTCTACAAGAATTAAAGTCTTCAATTCCTTCCACGTGGAAACCTGGTCACGAATACCTCTGTACCAAAGCAAACCCTGATCTGAAAACAACTGAGCTGCCGAGTTAAACAATTTTTCTTCTGTAACGCCAAAACAGCTGCGGAGCTCCTCAACCCTTTCGATGAAGGAGCGCGGGTCGGTTGTACCATTAAATTTCAAATTCCACTTGGTTATATTCCTGTCCCCTACACACTCGATAACAGCTGGAGTGGCTGGTTCAGCTGGAACATCCTGAATGACGCTACCCGAAGTCGAAGCTGTTGGACCATCAAGTACTACCAGACACCTTTCTAACTTCTTATTTAATTCTAATTTACTAAATTTTAATGTGGATTCCGTAGGCTGAACTCTGGATAACCTGTAATATAAATGATTTGCCAATGCCTTTGCCCTTTGTAATGGAAAACGATCTTTGGATTTTTCTAATTTTTCTAAATTAAGTGTTAATTCATTTAATTTTTCCGAAATTGTTTGTAGTTCCTCACTGTCTGGAAAGTCTGTTTCAATTATTGCCTCCGAAGGGCATTCTAACATTAACTTCCTTAATTGTTTTCGTAAACCCTCCGTAGTTGTGGCTGGAGTTTCCGAACGGATTGATACCTCATAAGTAAGTTCATCTTTATGTAATGAATGAAATTGAATAGTACGTTGTTCCATGTTGGTTAATTAATTGGTACAGTCAAAGATTTATAAATTTGTTATAACTAAATATTTATGTTTTATTTAGTATATCTATATTCCATATATCATTGGTTCCCAAAGGAAAAATGTAGTATTTCTATTTTTTATATATCATTGGTTATCAACAGAGAAAAAAAATGTAATATTTCTAGATTTAGTTTATCAATGGTTCTTACAGTTAAAAAAAATGTAATATCTTTATATTTGGTATATCAATGGTTCTCAAATTTAGAAAATGTATGTCTATATTTTATATATCAATGGTTATCAAAAGTAGAAAAGTAGTATATCTATATTGAGTATATCATTGGTTTGGAAAATATCTCATAAGTACTTAAACTTATAATTGTTTATACAAAAAAAATCTAGGTTTAATTGGTGCCTAATTAATTAAATTTAACGCACTGTCTATTTAATCATTAACGATTAGTTAAAGTAACAACTAGCTATATTAACATAAGCGAAATACAAAATACAAAGTAATATTTCGTGAAGCTTTCGTACTTATAGCTATTATCTACTATTTATGCTCTTAAGTTTTGATTACAGGAATTATTATTAACAAGAATAGTTCTCAGATACTGGTACAGTGAATTGTTTTCATAATAAATTGAATCTATCTCTAATTCCACGTTTTTATTTTATGAATGAGTTATATCTATGGGTTATTAATGCTATATCGGTTTATTTTAAATTCGACCCCTTGGTAATATGTAAAAAAAAATTATATTACTAAAACACAACAAAATTGTACTATGAGTTATCAAACAACAAACCATATAATATCATATACCTAGGGGTGGCAATGAATAATATATTAAGAGTTGAAATTATTAAATATTTTTACAACTATAAGCAGAATTATAAGAAAATAAGGGTTAATCCCGTGGGCGCCACGTGTGACGGGCATAAAACTGGGCGAATAACCTTTCTAAAGTATTCCCGGCTAATAGATAAATAAATGAGTTTTATTCCCGTCGCAACGAATTTATATTACTATATACGTGGAATTAGAGTGGAATGAAACACAGAAAAAAGTTATATCATTATAATAGGTATCCAAAATTCAATACACATACGATACGACTATTACCTCTATATCTTAAATTAATTAACTAGCTATATTACATTTATAATAGGAAGTTACATACGCTCAGTCGGCTGGAGCCGTTAGGTTCGCTTAGTTAAAGTTATAGGTTATTCTATGTATATATCGTACATTTAAGCTAAGGTATCTAACGTTTAGTTCCTTGACTGTACCAGTATCAAAATCTTTTAAGAGCTTCCTAAATGATTAATTAAGGAAATGAGGTACCTCGAGCCATATGGTTACCCTATGGGGAACACTCCCGGAGAACTCGCGAAGAACACCAACAAGGAGGCGCGAAGACCGCCGCGGTAGCCAGCAGCCGTCGCTGCCACGCGCAAGCCGCCGTCGCCGCTCCCGGCCGACGTGGACGCTGGAAGGGTCTCCCGTAGGACCAAGACCTTGCTAGGCCTCGAGGTTAGCCTTCTTTCGAAAGGCTGTCGAAGGTCGATCGATAGGATCCAACCCGATCAAAATAATTCTTCTTTCTTTTATATCTTTTAAACAACACCCGGCCTGGAATTTGGGAGAAATACGACAAATAAAACCCGTACATAACGTTAGCTACGTCAGGGGCCAGATACAATAAAAAAATGTCGATAACTTACCAAATTACTTGGCTCTCCCTTCCCTCACCGGAATAATCGGCACCGCCGGCCACGTATATCGCGTGTGCAGGCTTACTGGGACCTAGCTCCCATTCTTCCAGAATTATCTGGATCAAGAAATTCAGAGCGAGCGCTCTCTTAGAAGTGAAGTCGTAAAGTGAAGTCGAAGGATCTTGCGCTCCTACTTATACTCGCTATTCACAAAAGCCCTGCTATACATGTGTCAAGGCCGAACTGTGTTAGCAGGCAAGGTTCCGTAGAAAAGGAAGAAACTAAATTTTCTCGAACCCAGGTCTAGAACAAGGAATTTCGAATACCAACGAAGAGTTAGGACTATTACACTAACATGGAGCTTCCAAACGACAATCATTTCCCTTCTATTTTCTCCAAAAATTAAATATTTCTATGGACCCTCAAATCTTGAACAGCCCCTATTTATAACTCATATAAACATAAAATCCTAATCCAAAAGAATATTTTATTTATAAGGTAAAAAATTAAATCTAATCCAACCATAAAAATCGGTTTTCCATCCGCTTTTGCGGAACCCTGGTCAGCGATAAGGAATCGAGATAAGGGCCATCGACGTAAACCAAAGACAGGACCGCTTGCTTTTACGCAATCGTTCTACAGTATTTTACGCCGCAACTATGCCGAGATTTTCACCTTTAAACCAGCCCATTGCACCTATGCCTTCGCAGGAACATTTTCCTACCCGTAAAAGACAATTCCGTAGGAACGATTTAAAGTTATGCAATTTCTTACCTGAAGTATGACCCGCGCAAAATATGTCCATCGCGCATATCCTTTCGTTTACGTCTAACTTGTTTACGTTCGTTTTCCTGGAACTCGGTCGACGGCTGAAGTTTTACGACCTAAAATTCTTTTGTCCTATTGTTATAGTTTTCCCTACGAATACAATGGTGTTGGTTGACTTAATTTATTACCTGTCTAGATTGGAATTTTGAGAGATAACCATGTTTACCAGAATCTATACAAAAAAAATGGGTTTTATGGTTTCGTATCGTAGTTATCTTATCGGAGTGAATTTTCTTTCTGGAGATAACAGTGTTTACCAAAACCTATAGAGTAAAAAATAGGTTCTACTGTGTGAGTGAGAATGTCCTGTTACAAACCTTCTGTACCGTTACGTACTATTATGTATTCCGTGGTATAGTGAGAGCGAGAAGCTGTTTTATTGACAGTCCTTTACTATTTTAAAAGGCATAGTGAATGGTGATAATGTTTTATGGCAACTAAATATTATGGTACTAGCTTGACAGTGAGGAAACATGAGAGTTATCAGTCAAGTTTTCGAAGCTGTGTGAAGCCTCCCAACTTGGTCAGAGTGGTTGGCTCGTTTCGAGAAGAGAATCTATAAGTTTTGCTAACTTTGAGTGAGAAATGTCAGATATATAATATATTAGCTACAATCAACATGGCTGAAGAATATGACTGAGTAAGTTTCCTTATATTATGGTTACAATAATTGTTACTGGTGACTAATATAATATAGGAATTACCATACATTTCGCTGTTGCAAAACCTGGAAATATTTTTTAAAGGCATGTTAATCAATAAAAAAAAATACTACCCCTTGACTGGTCGCCTAGTTGTTGAAAAAAAATTCTCCACCTTGATTGGTTGCTTAATTGTTGAAGAAAAATACTACTAATTGATTGGTCGCCTAATCGTTAAATAAAAAAAATTGCCGTGTGGCACTCGGAGACTGCCGCGGTAAAGCTAATGCATAGAATTTAAAGTTATTTTTAGTTTTGCCATCAAACGAAAAGTAGAACTTTTGGTACCAGGCTGCCATGAAAGCAGAGAGTGCAACTTCACAAAATTTTTAGTTTTTAGTTTGCCATCTATCAAAAAATAGCAGAACTTTTTAATGACTTTTTGAAATATCACGCACGTGATATTTCAAAAAGAGTTGTGGAGTTGCGCTTCTTGCTTTCATATTAGCCTAGTACCTAAAGCTCTACTTTAGGAGTGCCAGGCTATTTTTGTTACGAAATTTCTGGATTCGGTCTGCACCGTCAAAGCCCGCGATAGAAGCTATGCAATAGCTTAATACTAGCACTTGATTAGCCGCCTAGTCATCTAAGAAAAATTCTACCTCTTGATTGGTTGAATTTTTTCCTTACAACTTTTTTACCCAATCTGGTGGTAGAATTTGGTGTTGATGTAAAGCACCTAATATTTTATCACATACTTATAATTTATGCTTGATTGATGTGATTGTTATTATATTATTTGAAATGAGAACAAAATTCATACTTAATGATTGTCGGTGAATCTCAAAAATATTGCATTTAATTATAATATTTTTAAAGAACGGTTTGTTTTTTGAAGTCACACCGTATTAGTTTTGTTTTCATTGCTTTTAATATAATATTCAAATCTGTTAATAAATCTATGTATATTAAAAAGAGCGGAAACTTTATGGTGTACAAAATACGAAGATTCTTTGTAGATTGAAATATGTAGATAAATTGTTATGAACATTCATAAAATGTTGGGATGGTAGTAAAATTAGACTTATAAACGAAAGTGACAGGGGAATTCGTTTTGTACTACTAATATTTCTTTTTTAAGGCTGTGTAAAGGTCTGTTCACACATACCCTGGTTCATAAAAGGCTGAAATTATATTAATTCAGAATTGCCTTATCCTTTAACCTAGGTATGCCTGAACAAACCCTAATGCTTTGATATGTATGAATAGGAAGGTTATAGCATATCGTAGGTAGGCTTTAATTGACCTAAATTGTGATCTAGATTAAGTTGATCTAAAATCTAAATGCCCGGTGCTCACCGAATTCAAATTTTATTTAAATTTGTAAGCTAATAAGACAAAGCTGGCCTATGACTATTAAATTGCGGGAATGGCAGTATCGTATTCACATATTTTATGTTATTAAAAAAATATATAAAGTGTGTATTTCAAGAAATTAGTACGAGTATCGAGTTTGACGAGAGTTACTCACAAAATAGTCGATTTTCAGACTAATATCCTATTATAAAGTAAATACGTTTGACAATAAATTAATTAATTATTTATATACGTACTAAGCACTAGCTGACGCGGCAAATATTTTTTATGGCTACATATAATATGTAAACAAAAAATTTTATAAAAATCGGTCGAGCCGTTTTGGGAGAGTTTAGTAACAAAAATGAGAATTTTATGTATTAGAAGAAGAGAGAAAAGATGTGTAAATGTAACTGTCATCAAACAATCTGATTAGCTCACAAATTACGAAAAAAAATTTTTCGCGGGCTTCGGGCAGACTTTAGCATTGAACTTAAAAAGTTTGTAAAAGGTTCTTTAAAATCTTTATAAAAATCGCTACATTGCCAGTCATGTATTACATACTAAAATATGGGAAAACAGCGTTTTTCTGATATTTCGTCCGCTTTCTATTTGTTCACTTTTGTAATAGTACATGACAGGTACTTAGCAATGTTTTCAGTTTTTCATTTATTCATGTTTCACATACTGTTTGTATGTATGTACATCGCAACTACATATGTCTGATTAGTAGCCAAAAGTGGAATGATGTCAAGTTACTTGTTAAGAAGCGAATAAAAGAAATTTTGATAGTTTACTGTTTTATTTCTCCTACGTTTTCTTTAATTGATCAAACTCAACAAAGATTCACATTTCACAAACTAAAATAAAAGTTTTACTCAAGTGAACGAGGACCAATGCCAAAATACGTGATCAAAAAAATACGGTGAAAATTAGATAACAGTGAAGTACACAATAAAGCAAGGTTAAAAGAGTAGCAACAAATACAAAACTTAAAACTAGTTGAGTATAGTTACAAGTAGTTTCAGGAAGCCCGACTCTGTCAAAATCGCTTAAGTTCAACAGTTCATAGTGTTTGACGAACTGGGATGCGTTTTCGTGACTGTTAACATTGCTTTCAGACGTCAACTTTGTGCTAATCTATAACATACACCTCGGTTTGAAATGGATGGGTATCATTTTTCTTTAGTTTTTCGCAAATAGTGGGCCAATTATTATAATAATTATTCATGGTAAGTTTATGGCAATGAGTTCTGCGAGCATAATATTTATGCATCTACATTATAAATTAAAACAAATATAGGGAGTCTCCCATACAACAAACCTGAATTTTAAGTTTTGAATTTGGTGATAAGGAATTGGTTTTGATACGGAACTCAGTGCGCGAGACCGATTCGCACTTGACCATTTTTTTAGGGAATCTCGTGATTTTTTTATGTTTGAGTAAAACATATCATTATTATAAAATATTTTATTTGTCACAATTAAATTAAAGAATTACAAAATTGAAAAATAACTTGAGAATTAGGTACAGATTTAAAGTTTCACGAAATAGGAAAATAGAATCAACATTATTTTTATAGACTATAAATATGCATCGAAAATGCTTATGCAATTTCGAAGTATAAATGGCACGAATAAAAAGGACTTATCAAAACTACACAAATACTAGATAATACAAAATACAAAGACTTTTGTCTACCAGATGAACATTGTATTTTTATTAAATATGTGCCTAATACACCAATAGGATCGATTGATTTCCAATTGTATTATTTGGTCTGTGGATTTTCATAAGTGTTGTCGTCTATGACTGGCGTGCTTCGTCTACGGTCGCACAGATGGCAGCATTGGGGCAGCGGCGCCACTTGCTCGTTGTACAACGGGCGGGAGAGACGGGGAGAACCAAAACGGATTCAGTCTTAATTTAGTAATGCGAGCACATTGATTTATGAACTAAGGATTTCGGGTCAGCGCTAAAAAGTGTCCAAACCAAATGAAATCCAAAACTCGAAAAGAGTTCCAATTAGGCTATATAACAATGGTTTTAAGACATAAATTACAGTGTTTTAGTTTGTTTATAATAATACACGTCATGTGCCCTCGTTTATATGTATAGATATGTTCGGGACACTTTATAAGCCAATGTGCGAGCAGTAATGAAGTCTATAATTGATAAGATTTGAAATCAAATCAAAATCAAGCTATACTATTAATGTGTTAGACAATAGTACATTGTGATACAAGGGTGGAAAGTAGGTTTTTGCAAACGAGCTGTTATTAACAAGCCCGAGACGAAGGCGAGGGTTTTTAATGCCACGAGTTTGCAATAACCTACACACCTATGTATCACACGACGTTTTTCAATACAGTTGTGAGAATTAGTAAAAAGCAGATCAAAGAATTATATGTTTTCTCATGATTTTGGGGGCCATATTCCATCTTGTGCAGTTATTACCTTAGATATCAATATCACTGTCGCTATCGAAGTCGAAGTCGAAATCGAAGTTGAGGTTGAAAAAGGTTAAAAAAGATATAAAAGATAAAATAAAAAAGATAAAAAAGATATGAAAAATACTTAAAAAGATAAAAAAGATTAAAAGATAAAATAAAAAAGATAAAAAAGATATGAAAGATAAAATAAAAAAGATAAAAAAGGTATAAAAGATAAAATAAAAAAGATAAAAGAAAACGTAAACTGAAAACTCCTTGCTATCAAACTTTTTATATTCTAATATATATAAATCTCGTGTCACAATGTTTGTCCTCAATGACTACTGAACCGATTTAGTTCAAACTTCGTGAATATCTGTCATTTGGTCCAACTTAAAAGATAGAATAGTTTTTATCCCACATGGACGAAGTCGCGGGCATCAGCTAGTAGTATATAAAATAATGATCGAGCTTGTAAAAGTAAGTAACGACCACGAAAAAGAAAGATGCCTGTGCGTAAGATTTAACTTTCGAATACTAATGCCAGCCTCTGAAAGTGCGCCATGCCATACAACTGTATTGAAAAATACATAGCAACGCAATGTGTATTAGGTAGACACCCTTATGAGAATATCATAAAACTTTTTTAATATTACTTGAAATAAAATCAAACATGTTTTCAAAAAGCAACCTAGATATTCATTTTCAAATTTAAATTAGTCAAAACGCACAATCAACTTTACACTTTTATTTGAGAATAAATTGTTATCATTAGAATAATCAAAATTACTATAATAATAAGAAATAATTAAAGTAAATTAGCCATAACATTTGGTCCAAAATCACAATCGTTTTAATGTAACTTGAGTAAAAACAATGGATATAGAATATCCATTGCTTTCATATAATCAAATTGCAATAAAAAATATCTTTTTATAATTTGAATATTAATTTTAAAGTTATAAAAGTATCTACAATAAAGATATTTTTGAACTGTTAGCTTACAAATATATGCAATAATTAAAATTAAATTCTGAAAATCACATGTACTTTGGAATGCAAAATATGTTTCATAATAACTAAAAAATAAAATAAAATAATTATCACCAAAGCAAACAGGCGCCATCGTTGTTCGTTTTTGCAACGCGTTTTTTTAACTTCTTCAAAGCAAATTAAAAAAGTCTATTTTAATTATAAATAAAGCAAACATTTTTTGTCAATTAAAATATTGAGCAGAAATATCACGAAATTAAAAAAAAACAATGATTTTTGTAGTCAACTCGCATTTTGGACATAAAATAATAATAAAGCAAACATCTTTTCCTACATTGGCACCTTACTCTGTTCCTACATATTTTAAAAGAAACAGCTTAAATGTCAAAATTACAATAAAGCAATAAAAGATTATTAGGCCATTTTTTGCGATTAAATAAATTAAATAAAAAAGCGGGCTACTTGGCCCATGAAAAACCGAAAAATTAACTTTAAAAAGGCACTTTGTATTGTTAGTTTAAAAAAAAACTAAAAACTGAGCACCCGATATTTTTGCTGTGGTTTTTTTAATAAACACAACAATATAGTTTATACCTTATTTATATTACCACTTATGCTTAAAACAAGCTTTTCTTTATACAAGGTTATATAAAAAAAAAACCGGCCAAGTGCGAGTCGGACTCGCGCACCGAGGGTTCCATACCATAAAAGAAGTAAAACATTAAAAGAATCACTTTTGTTCATGATTTTACGAGTATAATTTACATATAGGTACCTACTTTTGTTGGCAAACCGCAAACTAATGTTTTCGGCGGATTATTGTTATTAGCAAAAAAGTATAATAGTTAGAGGGTTGATTTTATTTTTCCTGTAAAATATACGTTAGCTTCTATTGATCATATTTATTTCAGATTTTTCGAATGGTAAACTTCGGAGATAAGGGGGGGAGAACGGTATTTTTTTCGACAGTTTGCCCAATAAATCAAAAACTATCAGGCATAAAAATAAATAAAAATTGGTTTTAGAATATACAAGTAACGCCCTTTCATATGATACCCCACTCAATATTGTTATCTCATTTTGAAATTTTGGCGACCCGGTTTTCCCCCCTTTTTAAATAAAAATAAAAACAATTTTCAAATTTTTACGATTGCTATAACGTCGCGTCACTATTACCCATAACTATTCTAAATTTCAGGTCGATAGCTTGAATAGTTACTGAAATAATCGAGTGTGACAGACGGACGGACGGACGGACGGACGGAGAAAGTCTCACCATAAGGGTTCCATTTTTACCAAATTGGTATGGAACCCTAAATACCAAATCGTTGTCGGCCTGTAGTTGTTTACATTAACACTAACAAATATTGCTCTCAACTTTCAAAATTCAGATTTAATTTATTTCATAAAAAAAAAATGTTATTTGTGTTTTTAAATGTTATATTTAGTGACATTACACTGTTACGAGTTCGCCGTTGCCACTTGCCGATGTTATATTACAGAGTAGGAACAAGTAGAGTAGCTCTGTAAAATATTGAACATTTAACATTTCTCAAAATATCGAGTAAAAAGAAAAGGTTGTTAGTTTTAATTGTTTTAGTTTTAACCAGCCGAGAGCAGTTTGGCGTTTTTTACATAATCCTGTATTGTGTCAAAACCCCCGAATCTGTGCTTAGAATCTACGCAATGCGCTTAACATCAAATGGGTGAATAGTCTTTTTCGTCGTCTTTCTTCTTCCACTGCCGTCAAGATGGTCTGCAGGCGGCGGAAGGCACTGGCTTTCTTCGTCGCGTGGTAGATGGACTCGAGGTGGTTCTTTAGACCGGACAGGCTCGCTTCGATGAAGTTGCAGTAGCCACAGTGGTAAGTCTTCGGGCGCACCTGCGTATTAATCTATTTTTGTCTCACTCACTCTCACGAACACGTCGGTAGATGCGACATGCAGCGTCGCGGAAGAATATAACACAAAAACGACGTTTTACCTGATTATTTTTGAGGTTTATAAAAAAACTGTACTAGATAGAAAGTTATTCTTATTTTTCCTGGAAAATATACATCTAGTGTCCCCGCCAAGACGAGCCAAGCGAAGCGCGAGGGCACTACCTATCTTTTCTCGAAGTGTTTCGCCGTATTTTTAAACCCTTATAACTTAGGCCTGAATTATTTCAGATAATCAAAATTCTCGGAAAATGATGTCGCCAGTGAACTTATTAAACCTATAAAGTTTCAATTTTATAGGTCTTATACTTTAGATTTTACTGACGTCTAAAAAACCCAAATTTCGTCACTGACTGACTGACTGACTGACTGACTGACTGACTCACTGATGATCATCAAAATTCCTAGGTACTTCCTGAAGACCTAGAAAGCTGAAATTTGGTATATAAGCTAGTATTAGCACACAACCAACAAAAAAATTTAACCCCCCAACCCCTTAAAATAGGGGATGGAAGTTTGTATGAAATTACCGCAAATATTGATGCTAGAGGTCTCAAAATTGATATAGGGACTCTTTATAATAAACAATTAAATACGTGTTTCAGGATTTTTAGTTAATCACCCCACATCCATAAAATTAGGGGTTGGAAGTTCGTATGGGGTTTCCCATAAGTATATATTAATTTATTTATTTATTTAAATATCTTTATTGCTTAAAATTAGAACATAAAATTACAACGAAAGGAAAACAGAGAAACACAAAGGGCGACCTTATCACTAAAGTGATCTCTACCAGGTAACCCACAATTACGGACCTTTGATCTGAAAAACGACGGGGAATCGCAATAAAAATAAAAATTAAATACATAGACTTACAAACTAATACATACACACTATAATAATAACAAATATGTAGAAAAGACAGATATATATATATATATAATATATATATATATATATAAACATACATAAACAATATTAATACATACAATATACATATTATTTCATTACTAAATCTTTTAATGTTTCAAAGCGATAGATAGTGCATTTTGACGCGTTTTTTGAAAATCGCTAGTGATTTGGCACGTCTGATTTCAACCGGGAGAGCATTCCACAGAGTTGCCGCCTTCATGGTAAAAGAATCTGAGTATGATCTTGTATTGCACTTGGGGACAATTAACTTGCAGTCCCAACAGGAGCGCAGAGTGCGCTCACGTTCAAGTGAACTAATGAACTTAAATCTATCCTTAAGATATGGCGGAGACCACGGGTGGAAGAGGGTAGCATATAAAATAGATAGAATATGTAGATTACGCCGATGCCTTATATGAAGCCAATTAAGCTCTTTCCGGTATTGCGATATGTGATCATATTTCCGCAGGCCGAATATGAATCGGATGCAAAGGTTTTGCAGGCGTTCCAGCTTGTTCAAGAGGTCCTCGGTCAAATCCAAGTAGCAAGCATCAGCGTAATCTAGGATGGGAAGAAGGAGAGTGTTGTGTATATAGGTATAATAAAAACTTAATTTCTGAAATTTGGTATATAAGCTAGTATTAGCACACAACCAACAAAAAAATTCCAAAAGTTGGAAATTTAACCCCCCAACCCCTTAAAATAGGGGATGGAAGTTGGTATAAAATTACCGCAAAAATTGATGCTAGAGGTCTCAAAATTGATATAGGGACTCTTTGTAATAAACTACAAATAAGGAAAAAAATAAACTAGGTGAATCAAGGAGGGTTCCCTCATTTAAATGATAGAGGGGGGATACTTGATTCGGACAAATATCCACCTTGCAATGATATTCAAGAAATACACCAAAGAAAAGGAAAATAATCAAATAAAAAATATAGTCGTAAACAACTTACAAAAAGAAGTGAAATCCCAGCAAAAACATTTTCATGTAAAATGTTGCCAAGACGAGAACATGTGGCTCACACTATCAAAAAGTTATCAGATCTCATGTAGAGCAAGACTTCTAACTCTACACGCCCTAACTCTATAAATCCTAACTTTATAAACTCTACACTTCAGTCAAAATATATTATGTCTTGGCTGTTTCGTTACTGTCACATGGGTGTAAAGTAAAAATATTATTCACTGACTTTGTACTTTTCTGATATACAATACCTAGTTTCTGTAGTAACGATTATTTATTAGATAGGTATTGAGTCTCTCAGAAACTGCACTTAGGTTTTACTAACTGCATTGGTTTCGAAAACTTCATCATGTTGTTCAAAGTGTGTTCCTTTGCTTTAGAGGATATTTTTAATAAATGGAAGTTTTTTCCCATAACAATGGTGATACCATTTAATTTTAATGTGGAATTTCTTGAATTTTGCATGGTCCATTATGCCACTTGCAAAACTCTATTAGAAAAGTACTGAACAGTGAATAAATTCTTCACTTTACGCCGATGTGACGGTACCGAAACAGCCAAGACATAATATATTTTGACTAAAGTGTAGAGTTTATAAAGTTAGGATTTTTAGAGTTAGGGCGTGTAGAGTTAGAAGTCTTGCTCTACATGAGATCTGATAACTTTTTGATAGTGTGAGCCACATGTTCTCGTCTTGGCAACATTTTACATGAAAATGTTTTTGCTGGGATACATTATTCTCTATTAATCAGAGGTGGTATGGAGATAAAAGGAGGAACAGTATTTTTTTTTGCCAATTTAATTGAAATTTCAACATTCCAGTTTAATATTTACCTCTCTCACAAACTCGTTTTCAAATACCGACGCTGTGAGCTTAGAAGCTGTTTGCAAGCCTTGGACATGTTTCCATGTGCGAACGTGGATCCCAACATCAAATTGATCCATCGACACTTCACAAATCTGACACCTAGCGTTATCTCTGTGCTCGCTAATGGTATGGTAGCTATCGTATGTCATGCAGAACCTGTCATTGATGACAATGTTATGCTCAAAAATATTCTCTGCTTCAGTTTCTTCATCAACAAACACAGACATAGCAACCTTTCCTAAACTATTGTTCTCCATTTCATCATTTTTGATGAAAGCTGCAGCTTTTTCTTGATGTCTCGCTTCGGCGACGTGTTCTTTCAGTCTTTTAAAAGACGATGACATCTTCGCATCACAAAGTTTACAGTATGTGTTGTTGCGCTTGTATTTTAGGTGGTTCTCTCTGGCGAATTTCTTCACGTTCATTAAAGCTTCGCCGGGTGTCACTATTGTCTCAGTATCATTATTTTCTGAAGCAACTTCAGCAGTAACAGCTGTTACTGGTACGAGTGCATTGCATGCTGATTCGGTTTTTCCAGTATAATTAAATTCATTATTCATATCAGCATTTATTTTGGTTTCTTTATTTTCCGGCAAATTTATGTCAGTTTTTGTATTAATTTCTGCTACATTAGTGTCAGTTTTTTCATCGTTATCTATTATTTCTGCTTTATCATTATCAGTTTTTGTATTATTGTTTATTTCATTAGGTTGTGTTTCAGTCCTATTGGTGGTTGCTATCTTTTTATTCTCCATTATTTCACTCTCAACCTTTTCGTTCTCTAGTATAAACATTTTCAAGTTTTCCTGACAATCAGTGTAGTTGCTAACATGATCAGAATCTTCAACATGTGATTCTTTGGTATCAACGGAGATTAGGCAGTTGCAAATAAGGCAATTAATAAATTTGTCATCCACCTAAAAAAAACATACATTTTAGTACCTGAAATTATAGATATTGTCTTATAGAGATTATTATCTCTAATAATAAAAAAAAACTCCTTTTAGTTAGTTCACGGGATAAAACTACTCCATTCTCATGTTCCTTTTTAAACATAGTGTTGTAAGGAAAGTGTAGAAAATAAGGAGTGTTCAAAAAAAATTAACAACATTGAGATCTTCATTTTAAATTGATATCAACCTACGTGGGTAGGTCGACATTAATTTAAAATTAAGGTATTAAGAGGGTTACCGCAAATTCGCGCGCATCGCGTTTCGGCCCATACTATTAACGTATTCTGTGGCGCTGACGCAATTTTGCGCCGATTTATAGTATTATTAAATATTTTATAGTAAAATAAATACAGAACTTATTAAAAAAGTAAATGTACAGTGACTTTGAATATTAATTAAATTAAATGATTAGACCTAAGAAGTAACAAAAAATCTCGGATTACATCCTGAAATAACCCGTTTAATATCTCGAAAAAATACTAAAAATGTCACTTTTGGTTATACTGTTTTTGAATGAAAATTTAAGTAAATCGTATTTTTTTTCTAGACACTTTCTCATAAATGTTATGAATTTTCTAAATATGACTATTTTATAAGTTTGGGATATGAAACTTGGCTAATATCTTGAATCTGCGTAGAGCGTCGACCGCTATTTTAGCAAACAGCCTGTACCAGAACTGTTCTAATGAGAAAATTATACACATATTTTCAAATGTTTTCTAGACAAAAACTAGATTATGAAATTCCAAATAATGTGATGTCAATCATCAAATCAGTAATTGAACACATTACTGTTTTATGTGCCGTCGGAAATCGTAAATTTTGACTAAACCACAATTCTAACGCGTGAACAGCCTTAATAGGTCTGCACCGGAAATTTTATAAATGAACATTTTATTTGGTTTGTTACATGACATCGAAAAACCTAATATAATTTGAATTGGGCAAGTAGTCTCAGTGTTTTGAACTCTTGGCTAAAAATCCATACCTTCCGGTAAATAAACTTGTCCTTTTTAACTAAACTATTTTCCTTTCAGTAAGTGAACCTAGTGTCTACCTCCCTTTGCTGCCAATTTTTAAAATTGTACATCCTTTACGTATTAGTTACTACTTGTTTCAGGTCAAAGCTGGTTACTACTGTGAACCTTGCAACACTTTGATTCAAACATCATCCAAAGTGGGCATCCATATAGGCAACACCACTCACATCACCAACAAAACCTACCACCTAGTCAGAGAAGTGGAAGTGGGGGTGGTTGCCTTTGAAGATATACTGGTTACCAAGCAGGCGTGGAACGGACAGAACGTAGAGTCCTGTTATGTATGTAATGTGGAATATTCTGATGAAGACAATCATGCGAAGGAATCGTCACATGTTCTGAACGTTATTCAGAGCAAATTGGAGCTTAACAATAGGTTTTACGCACCCGCAATTATGTTATGTTTAAACAATAATAACTATCAAAGTTAGTAACTTACAGACAAAATGTTGGTGTTGTTGTATTGCTTAACTCAAAAGCTATCAATTTACTACAAAAAAATATGGTCTTAGCGATCCCGTTTCTGCAAAATTTACCAATAACTTCAAGTTTAAATTTTTTTTGGGCAATGTTTTTTTTAGTTTCAGTCATTTTTGGCTGTGCTATTTTAACGTTTTACATTATTATTAGGTATCTAGCGATGGAGATTATTCTATCCAGTCGAATGAAACCATTTGAGAACATGTGAATCAACAGACTTTCAAGTTATTACTGATATTGTGTGCACATATCCAAAAAAACTCATACAAAATTGAAATGGCTCTCACGGGGAGGGGGTGATGGGGCGCCCCCCCCTCTTTATAGGAAATTTTTTGCTTGTAATGAGCCATAGAACACTCCCTTAAATTATCGCTAGTTCGATCCCGGACACACTGTACAGTACGCGCGGCAAGAGTTTGGCTTTGACCTTCGGGTGGAGGGGATTACTGCGCATGGGTACTGTCACGCACACAATACTTTTCCTTTTTTATGTACCAGGTTGGATATTTGAGTGGGTCAAAATTCATGTACAGTGGTAATAATGCTAGAAAATAATACGAAATAGATAAACTTCTTCATTAATTAAAACTATTGATAGTTATTTTACTTATAAAAAATGTTTATTTCCTTTTAAAGTTTACAGAGACAGCGATGAAAATTCTAAGTAATTTACGGTTGTTTTCTGTTTTTTTCCAGTGAAATCCTAACTCCTTTACAATTACACGAAGACTTGTTTCTGACCCTTTAAAGTTTATATCTTCCTCAAGTTTCTTTTTTAGTTTCCCAATGGTGGGAAGTTCATTATTCGTCTTGTGAAAATTGTGTATACATCTTTTTATAATATCTTGGTCAAAATTATCAATATTCGTAACTGGTTTAGCTCTGGGACGTTTTTTTCCAGGTGTTCTGAAAGTAATTAGCAAATCGGAACTCTTGGCTTGATTTGCGATATTTTTTACAGTTCCAATTGAAGTCTTAGTGGCCTCCGATGTCCGTTTTTGAATTTTTGCTAATTTACTGACTACACAATTTAATTTAGAAACAGTTTCCGTTTCCATTACCTGCATAGTCTGTATAGTTTGGTTATTCTCCAACTGAATGAGTAAAGAAGCAACTTCCTCAATCTGACTTTGAATTTGCTTCAATGAATCGACACATTCGTCAGCTTTTTTCGTTAAAAAGCAATTCACGTCATATATCATTTTCCGTGCTTGCCTTTTTAAAACAATGTTTTTTTTACGCATTTTCAAATCACTTTTTAATATTTAACAAAAAAAACTTAACTGACAAACTTAAACAAACAAACTCAACAAATAATAACAATCGACAACAATAAAAAATTAACGAAAATAGCAATTCACTTGTGAACGTGATTGTACAACAGGAGTGCGCGGTACGTCGTATCGGTGCGAGAGGCAGGGAACGACTGGAGCGCCAATCAGAGCACCGCGTGCGCCTACACACCCGCCCCACACCCCGCTAATTGCCCGTTGATACCCAACTTCTGATTTCTGCGCAATAACGGTCAAAGCCAAACTTTCGCCGCGCGTACTGTAACAAGATTAGCCCAATCCCTAAATGTAGATTCTTTTTTTTTTTTAATTTACACCGCTGATGTTTTTTCTTCACGTGGGGGATGGATATGGCTACCATCCGGGTGCGAAAATTTAAATTTTATTTAGTTTATCGCTAATAGTGTGCTAAATGCTAATTATACATCGTTGGCTTATGGCAATGAGTTTTGCGGGCACAATGTTTATGCATCTACATGTTTTCAATAAAAACTCCGCTCAACAATACTCATTTACTTCATATTGGTTCCCGACAGCTCGAAATCTGGGAAACTGCAAAAAATATCTTTCGGGAACCAATATGAGGTGGAGCGAATTTTGGAGCAAAGTTTATATTACAAACATGTAGATGCAGATGTTATTATGCCCGCAAAATTAATTGCCATAACTAAGTAAAATTTGAATTTCGCGGGCTGCAGGTAAGGCCGAAACACCTAAACGCGGACGAACTCTTGGGCAACAGCTGCAAGTCTAGCATATTTTAAAAGGATTACTTATAATTATTAATTACATATTTTAAAAGGATTATACTTATAATAAGCAGTGATAGCTGAGTGGTTCTGACCTCTGCCTCTCATAAGGAGGTCGCGGGTTCGAATCCTGGGCACGCACCTCTGACTTTTCCGAGTTATGTGCGTTTTAGGAAACTAAATATCACTTGCTTAGCGGTAAAGGAAAACATCGTGAGAAAACCTGCATGCCTGAGAGTTCACAAAAATGTTCTCGAAGGTGTGTGAAGCCCGCCAACCCGCACTTGGCCAGCGTGGTGGGCTAAGGCCAAACCCCTCTCAGTCTGAGAGGAGACCCGTGCCCAGCAGTGGTACGTAAAAAAGCGTTGAGAGAGAGAGAGACTTATAATTACGGGCAATAATGTCAATTTCCAGATGTGTTTAAGTTTCAAACATCAGCAACGGGTTGTCAGCAGTGCCGTACTTGGCCATGGCCGTGGTTCTGCAGGTGGCGGGCCACATGGCGGACTGGATGTTGCAGATGGAGAGACTCTCGAGGACCAACATACGGAAACTGTTCAACTGTGGAGCCTTCTTAGCCCAGGTCATTCATATATAATACTAAGGATTTTGGGTCAGCGCTAAAAAGTGTCCGAACCTAACGAAAGCCAAAACGCGAAAAGATTTCCAATCGTAAGCAAAATTAGGCTGTATAATAATAGTTCAAGACCTAAATTATAATGTTTTAGTTTGTTTATAAAAATACACATGTACTCGTTTATATAGATTTTCTCGGGACACATTTATGTAAATTTCGTATTACACCCGGGGTCTATAGATTTAAATGCCAATGGCCCAGGTAGTTATACAACGTGTAGATTAATTGCCCTCATAAGCCGAAAGCCTAAAAGTAGGGACCGATGTATAGATGCATGAAAAAATATCACAAGAAGTGTAGCATATATCCTGAGGAAACAATAGGGAGTCAGAAATGTGCCATAAATTTTAAGTGACATCCCTAAAACAGCTGGTTCAGTATCAATGAAGTGGGAATAATGAAAATGATATGAAGTTTGTCGATATCACAGTTAGGGTTGCTAAATTTTATTTTTCTAAATAAAATAATATTCTTTATAATGAAAATAAAATAAAATAATTGGGACTTCATATCACGTTAATGTGTTTATTTACGCTCATTGCTTAAAGTTCGAATTATGAAATCGAAATGTGTCACATATTGACCTACTTTATTCACAGACTTGTATAATTATTAAAAAGTTATTCATTATAACATCGCTGTACTATGGAAATATCTCTAGATACCTAGTTGAATAATTTCCATTACGATACTCGGCTCTGGGTTCCTGTATTTTTATGTGTCGTCATCACAGACCAGGGAATAACTTTCTTTTCTCTGTCGTCGTCATAGCCAAAAGAGAATGTATAATTTTGTTTTTTTATATATGGAGTCCACAGACAACATTAAGTTGGTAGTCATGGGATGGGCCATGATCGACCATAGACAACAATTAATTCACGGAAACAATAATTTTTCCCTGCCTTAAATGACTGATTAAAAAGTGTGTTCATAAAGAATATTGAAAAGAATTATGTATAATTTTTGATTATTTAATTATCCACTAAAAATATACTTTAACTGACTTGTATAAATATTTTTCTACTCTTTTTTGTTTCATGACTTTTTTAACAGACTATACGCAGTTTACAACTGAATTTTGGCGCCATACCTAACTTTTAACATTTCAATGTGTTAATTTTGTTAGTCAAAACTTAGTTCGGAAAAATGTCTAGCAGTGAAACCTACTATAGAAAATTTAACTCCACCTGACATTTTAGTAATTGCAACAAAATTGACCCACAATCTTTTACTAACAAAGTGTAGGATTTACGACAAACGTTAGCAAGATTTTATGGTTTGGATTTATGATAATTTGAGCGTAGATAAAGTAGTGTATGAAACTCTACATAATTAGGTATTAAAACACTCGTGTGATACCCCCATTATGCATTCGTTTCATAAACTACTATTCTAGGATCAAGTCTTAATGTTAACAATCTGTATAAATTACGTTTTCAGACGATATTCATGGTGGCGGCGGCATACTCCACCTCGATCGCCGGCTGTGTGGTCTGCCTCACCATAGCCGTGGGACTCGGGGGCTTTGCGTGGTCTGGATTTAGGTAAATATCAACTCTACCTACGACACCTTAAAGTTCAATTCAGGTCGCATCAGCGCCTACACCTTACCTCTCTCGTAACTATCTCTTCAGACGCAGCTCTGGCTACATTTTGGTAATTTTTCCTCGTTTTCACCTACATGCCTAAGCCGAATATAGGTGATAATTTTCACTTACAACAACTGTCGCCTAAGGGCTTAGGTGTCCCTTAAAATGTTGGTGAAAACGAGCATATGCTACGTAATTATATTTATACTTAAAGTTTGAAGTACGCCTGGTCTTCTTGAATGCAAGAAGTAGCTGTAGTATGACTGTACCCACTAAAGGGGGATGGGTAAAATTTGCCCGCTAAATTAAAAAATTTTTTGGCCTTTCATAGACTAACGTGTAATAACACAGGTATACGTTAATATAGTTAATAGCAACGATAATCTATACTTATAATAAAACTGTAAAGGGTCGAATTCTGTACATTGAATATATTTTGAAAATTTTTGTTGGAGGACACTATTTAGTCGATACTGAAGCCAAAACTGTAATTTTTTTAATTTTTGTCTGTCTGTCTGTCTGTCTGTCTGTCTGTCTGTCTGTCTGTCTGTTTCACGACCGCGCATCACGGCTAATCCGCTGGATGGATTTAAATGAAACTTGACATGATTATAGCTCATACCCCGAGGTAGGACATAGGATACTTTTTGTCCCGAAATTCATCATGGTTTCCCTGGAAGACGGCATCAAAGTCAAAATGTGTATTTACTTATAATTCATTAACGTGTTGTCCGATTTCATTCATTATTTATTTGTTCGAAAGATGGTACTTCATAGATCTTCCTAGAAATATTTGAGGGTTATCAGTTTTATAGTTCAGAAATTACAAACCCCCAAACCCTCAGTATCAAGTCCAAAAAACTTGAACCACGGAATATATAAAGAATCTTAGAATGTACGGCTCAACTTAAGCTGGCTGGAAGTTCAACCATATGAAATAAACAGAACACATATATTGAGACTGTAAGTAAATTAGCAATACTTATTAAAAAAAAAAAGAAAAATCTGACAGTGACTAGCACTGAGACAACTGTGTCAGAAAAATATTTTAAAGATTTAAAAACACACATTGAGATCGTTTTCAATTTAATTCATCTTATTGGAAGCCAGCACATACCCATTAAGGCTTGGATTTTTTCTGCGGTTCCAGTTTCATCATTTGCTCTAATGCTAGGTAAGGTACCCGCTATTTCACATAAAAAGATGATTCAGTTACAGGCCCCAATAATATAAACGTGGAATTGTTCAAGGACTTGGAGATCTTATATTATATACAAAGGATGTACTTGAATCCTGAGGCAGAGCATCGGGGTCATCATCATCAGGTCGCGTCCGCGTTGGTGCAAATGCATGACCCATTAATCACAAAACTAGGCATGTTAAGAGTCTTAACACGTTGCTGTGGCTACGATTTTTTTTTAAACTTACCCTGGTGTGCTAATATTACCCCGCAATAAACTTCCTTACGGCGCGGCACGGGGTCAAATCTTGCTTCGTAAGACTTAAGTACTACCGAAATTTTGTTAAATAATAATTAATTATCATGTAATGTTCTGTTGCCTGACTTTATTAAGATGGCACTGTTAAGACATGAATAGATTAAAGTTTTCACTTCTGTCGACATTCCCGGAGTGCCGCGTCTTTTTTTATCATCCGCAATATGGAAATAGTAAAATAATGGTTCACAAATATTTTTAACTCTTAGGTCTTATCAATCCTAACAGACTGACCGTCATAGATCTTTTTTAACCGACTTCAAAAAAAGGAGGAGGTTCTCAATTTGTCGGAATCTTTATTTTTATACGTAAAGAAATATGTAGCCATTGCCCATTCTGATAATATTTTGGATTGTATTGAGATGAAGCAAAGATTTTTAAAAGACTCTTACATGTTGGGCTGGGGAATATTGTTAGTAGATTATTTTATCCCAGTGGTACCTACCCGGCCGACCTCTGAAAGAAGAGTTCTACCACCAGTACAACTTTTCACATGATTTAATGATTTTTGACATATTTCGTGGTTTCAGAATAAAAGTCACAATGAAAAATTGGTACAAGTGCCTGCCACTGGGTCGAAATATTGACTGTTAAAATCGTCCTTTTGATCTTTCAACTACGTATTAATGGAACTTTATATTATTATCAAATACTTCCATGTGAAGTAATAACAGGTTTCTGTACAACATCACACCAGAATCCCGCGAAAATCAAGGAATTCCACGGTATATGTAAAAAATCGTAATTCACGCGGGCGGAGCCGCGGGCAACAGCTAGTCGCAAAATAAAACAATTTCACACCTATAGATATTTCAAACTGTCACTCACACACACTCTGTCAAAATCGCTTTTATTCGATTAGTGTGGAGTTTGACAGAGTGGGGCGCGCCGTCGTTGATTGAAATATCTATACATGCCTTTAATAAAAAAAACTCTCAGCTCAAAATACCTCATTTTCTTCGTATTCCTAATAGTTCAAAATGTGGAAAATGCACAAATTATTCGTTTGAGAACTCATATTATGAGGAACAGATATTTTCAAGTTAAGATTTCTGATTTATGATTCTATATTGAGTAAAGACGTCTGTGCCATTTTATGAATAACTATCAGTAAATAAATAAGGAAGGAAAATTGTCATAACGTTATAAACACCAACTTTTAACGCTATGAACGCTACTTTGATATAAAAAATCGGATTTTTTTTTTTCAATTTTATAGTGTGAACCACCTCAACATCGCTCCCCCGCACGCAAGTGTGCTGATGGGCCTGTCCAACACCGTCGCGACGCTTCCCGGCATCATCAGCCCACCTCTCGCGGGCTCCATAGTCACGGATAAGGTGCTACTCTTGGTATTTGCGTTGACTGCAGCGTGAACCACGTCGAGATCGCGTCTTCGCACGCCAGCGACGCTGTTCGACATCATTAGCACACCTGTCGCGGGCTCCATAGTCACGGATAAGGTGCTACTCTTGGTATTTGCGTTGACTGCAGCGTGAACCACGTCGAGATCGCGTCTTCGCACGCCAGCGACGCTGTTCGACATCATTAGCACACCTCTCGCGGGCTCCATAGTCACGGATAAGGTGCTACTCTTGGTATTTGCGTTGACTGCAGCGTGAACCACGTCGAGATCGCGTCTTCGCACGCCAGCGACGCTGTTCGACATCATTAGCACACCTCTCGCGGGCTCCATAGTCACGGATAAGGTGCTACTCTTGGTATTTGCGTTGACTGCAGCGTGAACCACGTCGAGATCGCGTCTTCGCACGCCAGCGACGCTGTTCGACATCATTAGCACACCTGTCGCGGGCTCCATAGTCACGGATAAGGTGCTACTCTTGGTATTTGCGTTGACTGCAGCGTGAACCACGTCGAGATCGCGTCTTCGCACGCCAGCGACGCTGTTCGACATCATTAGCACACCTCTCGCGGGCTCCATAGTCACGGATAAGGTGCTACTCTTGGTATTTGCGTTGACTGCAGCGTGAACCACGTCGAGATCGCGTCTTCGCACGCCAGCGACGCTGTTCGACATCATTAGCACACCTGTCGCGGGCTCCATAGTCACGGATAAGGTGCTACTCTTGGTATTTGCGTTGACTGCAGCGTGAACCACGTCGAGATCGCGTCTTCGCACGCCAGCGACGCTGTTCGACATCATTAGCACACCTCTCGCGGGCTCCATAGTCACGGATAAGGTGCTACTCTTGGTATTTGCGTTGACTGCAGCGTGAACCACGTCGAGATCGCGTCTTCGCACGCCAGCGACGCTGTTCGACATCATTAGCACACCTCTCGCGGGCTCCATAGTCACGGATAAGGTGCTACTCTTGGTATTTGCGTTGACTGCAGCGTGAACCACGTCGAGATCGCGTCTTCGCACGCCAGCGACGCTGTTCGACATCATTAGCACACCTGTCGCGGGCTCCATAGTCACGGATAAGGTGCTACTCTTGGTATTTGCGTTGACTGCAGCGTGAACCACGTCGAGATCGCGTCTTCGCACGCCAGCGACGCTGTTCGACATCATTAGCACACCTCTCGCGGGCTCCATAGTCACGGATAAGGTGCTACTCTTGGTATTTGCGTTGACTGCAGCGTGAACCACGTCGAGATCGCGTCTTCGCACGCCAGCGACGCTGTTCGACATCATTAGCACACCTCTCGCGGGCTCCATAGTCACGGATAAGGTGCTACTCTTGGTATTTGCGTTGACTGCAGCGTGAACCACGTCGAGATCGCTTCTTCGCACGCCAGCGACGCTGTTCGACATCATTAGCACACCTGTCGCGGGCTCCATAGTCACGGATAAGGTGCTACTCTTGGTATTTGCGTTGACTGCAGCGTGAACCACGTCGAGATCGCGTCTTCGCACGCCAGCGACGCTGTTCGACATCATTAGCACACCTGTCGCGGGCTCCATAGTCACGGATAAGGTGCTACTCTTGGTATTTGCGTTGACTGCAGCGTGAACCACGTCGAGATCGCGTCTTCGCACGCCAGCGACGCTGTTCGACATCATTAGCACACCTCTCGCGGGCTCCATAGTCACGGATAAGGTGCTACTCTTGGTATTTGCGTTGACTGCAGCGTGAACCACGTCGAGATCGCGTCTTCGCACGCCAGCGACGCTGTTCGACATCATTAGCACACCTCTCGCGGGCTCCATAGTCACGGATAAGGTGCTACTCTTGGTATTTGCGTTGACTGCAGCGTGAACCACGTCGAGATCGCGTCTTCGCACGCCAGCGACGCTGTTCGACATCATTAGCACACCTGTCGCGGGCTCCATAGTCACGGATAAGGTGCTACTCTTGGTATTTGCGTTGACTGCAGCGTGAACCACGTCGAGATCGCGTCTTCGCACGCCAGCGACGCTGTTCGACATCATTAGCACACCTCTCGCGGGCTCCATAGTCACGGATAAGGTGCTACTCTTGGTATTTGCGTTGACTGCAGCGTGAACCACGTCGAGATCGCGTCTTCGCACGCCAGCGACGCTGTTCGACATCATTAGCACACCTGTCGCGGGCTCCATAGTCACGGATAAGGTGCTACTCTTGGTATTTGCGTTGACTGCAGCGTGAACCACGTCGAGATCGCGTCTTCGCACGCCAGCGACGCTGTTCGACATCATTAGCACACCTCTCGCGGGCTCCATAGTCACGGATAAGGTGCTACTCTTGGTATTTGCGTTGACTGCAGCGTGAACCACGTCGAGATCGCGTCTTCGCACGCCAGCGACGCTGTTCGACATCATTAGCACACCTCTCGCGGGCTCCATAGTCACGGATAAGGTGCTACTCTTGGTATTTGCGTTGACTGCAGCGTGAACCACGTCGAGATCGCGTCTTCGCACGCCAGCGACGCTGTTCGACATCATTAGCACACCTGTCGCGGGCTCCATAGTCACGGATAAGGTGCTACTCTTGGTATTTGCGTTGACTGCAGCGTGAACCACGTCGAGATCGCGTCTTCGCACGCCAGCGACGCTGTTCGACATCATTAGCACACCTCTCGCGGGCTCCATAGTCACGGATAAGGTGCTACTCTTGGTATTTGCGTTGACTGCAGCGTGAACCACGTCGAGATCGCGTCTTCGCACGCCAGCGACGCTGTTCGACATCATTAGCACACCTCTCGCGGGCTCCATAGTCACGGATAAGGTGCTACTCTTGGTATTTGCGTTGACTGCAGCGTGAACCACGTCGAGATCGCGTCTTCGCACGCCAGCGACGCTGTTCGACATCATTAGCACACCTCTCGCGGGCTCCATAGTCACGGATAAGGTGCTACTCTTGGTATTTGCGTTGACTGCAGCGTGAACCACGTCGAGATCGCTTCTTCGCACGCCAGCGACGCTGTTCGACATCATTAGCACACCTCTCGCGGGCTCCATAGTCACGGATAAGGTGCCACTCTTGGTATTTGCGTTGACTGCAGCGTGAACCACCTAGAGATCACTTCTTCGCCACGCCAGCGACGCTGTTCGACATCATTAGCACACCTCTCGCGGGCTCCATAGTCACGGATAAGGTGCCACTCTTGGTATTTGCGTTGACTGCAGCGTGAACCACCTAGAGATCACTTCTTCGCCACGCCAGCGACGCTGTTCGACATCATTAGCACACCTCTCGCGGGCTCCATAGTCACGGATAAGGTGCTACTCTTGGTATTTGCGTTGACTGCAGCGTGAACCACGTCGAGATCGCGTCTTCGCACGCCAGCGACGCTGTTCGACATCATTAGCACACCTCTCGCGGGCTCCATAGTCACGGATAAGGTGCTACTCTTGGTATTTGCGTTGACTGCAGCGTGAACCACGTCGAGATCGCGTCTTCGCACGCCAGCGACGCTGTTCGACATCGTTAGCACACCTCTCGCGGGCTCCATAGTCACGGATAAGGTGCTACTCTTGGTATTTGCGTTGACTGCAGCGTGAACCACGTCGAGATCGCTTGTTCGCACGCCAGCGACGCTGTTCGACATCATTAGCACACCTCTCGCGGGCTCCATAGTCACGGATAAGGTGCTACTCTTGGTATTTGCGTTGACTGCAGCGTGAACCACCTAGAGATCACTTCTTCGCCACGCCAGCGACGCTGTTCGACATCATTAGCACACCTCTCGCGGGCTCCATAGTCACGGATAAGGTGCCACTCTTGGTATTTGCGTTGACTGCAGCGTGAACCACCTAGAGATCACTTCTTCGCCACGCCAGCGACGCTGTTCGACATCATTAGCACACCTCTCGCGGGCTCCATAGTCACGGATAAGGTGCTACTCTTGGTATTTGCGTTGACTGCAGCGTGAACCACGTCGAGATCGCTTCTTCGCACGCCAGCGACGCTGTTCGACATCATTAGCACACCTCTCGCGGGCTCCATAGTCACGGATAAGGTGCCACTCTTGGTATTTGCGTTGACTGCAGCGTGAACCACCTAGAGATCACTTCTTCGCCACGCCAGCGACGCTGTTCGACATCATTAGCACACCTCTCGCGGGCTCCATAGTCACGGATAAGGTGCCACTCTTGGTATTTGCGTTGACTGCAGCGTGAACCACCTAGAGATCACTTCTTCGCCACGCCAGCGACGCTGTTCGACATCATTAGCACACCTCTCGCGGGCTCCATAGTCACGGATAAGGTGCCACTCTTGGTATTTGCGTTGACTGCAGCGTGAACCACCTAGAGATCACTTCTTCGCCACGCCAGCGACGCTGTTCGACATCATTAGCACACCTCTCGCGGGCTCCATAGTCACGGATAAGGTGCCACTCTTGGTATTTGCGTTGACTGCAGCGTGAACCACCTAGAGATCACTTCTTCGCCACGCCAGCGACGCTGTTCGACATCATTAGCACACCTCTCGCGGGCTCCATAGTCACGGATAAGGTGCCACTCTTGGTATTTGCGTTGACTGCAGCGTGAACCACCTAGAGATCACTTCTTCGCCACGCCAGCGACGCTGTTCGACATCATTAGCACACCTCTCGCGGGCTCCATAGTCACGGATAAGGTGCCACTCTTGGTATTTGCGTTGACTGCAGCGTGAACCACCTAGAGATCACTTCTTCGCCACGCCAGCGACGCTGTTCGACATCATTAGCACACCTCTCGCGGGCTCCATAGTCACGGATAAGGTGCCACTCTTGGTATTTGCGTTGACTGCAGCGTGAACCACCTAGAGATCACTTCTTCGCCACGCCAGCGACGCTGTTCGACATCATTAGCACACCTCTCGCGGGCTCCATAGTCACGGATAAGGTGCCACTCTTGGTATTTGCGTTGACTGCAGCGTGAACCACCTAGAGATCACTTCTTCGCCACGCCAGCGACGCTGTTCGACATCATTAGCACACCTCTCGCGGGCTCCATAGTCACGGATAAGGTGCCACTCTTGGTATTTGCGTTGACTGCAGCGTGAACCACCTAGAGATCACTTCTTCGCCACGCCAGCGACGCTGTTCGACATCATTAGCACACCTCTCGCGGGCTCCATAGTCACGGATAAGGTGCCACTCTTGGTATTTGCGTTGACTGCAGCGTGAACCACCTAGAGATCACTTCTTCGCCACGCCAGCGACGCTGTTCGACATCATTAGCACACCTCTCGCGGGCTCCATAGTCACGGATAAGGTGCCACTCTTGGTATTTGCGTTGACTGCAGCGTGAACCACCTAGAGATCACTTCTTCGCCACGCCAGCGACGCTGTTCGACATCATTAGCACACCTCTCGCGGGCTCCATAGTCACGGATAAGGTGCCACTCTTGGTATTTGCGTTGACTGCAGCGTGAACCACCTAGAGATCACTTCTTCGCCACGCCAGCGACGCTGTTCGACATCATTAGCACACCTCTCGAGGGCTCAAACTTGGTATTTTGTGTTAACTTCAGCGCAAACAATCTTAACATGCGGCCTGCATGGAAGGGTGCTGATAAATCGTCCAATAATAACTACTACTAGCGTCAAGATGTTGGTTTGTAATCTGTATCTATAGGAATCTTATCCTATCCTATCCTATCCTATCCTATACCTTTAAACGAGCAATTCTTGTATATATGTATATTTCTATATAATCTGGATCTCGGAAACGGCTGCACCGATTTTCATGAAATTTAGTATACAAGGGGTTTTGGGGGCGATAAATCGATCTAGCTAAGATTCATTTTTTTTAAATGTCGTATTTACCAATAAAAAAAATGTTACTCTATTCCTGACATCTATTGGCAAAAAGTTAAACTATTACAGTAATTTTCTGCTGCCATCTATTGGTGAGTGGCTGTGATATTACCAAGCAAAGCTTGATCAACCAAGTATAATCATTTACTTCATATTTTTTCCCGATGGCTTGAAATCTGGGAAACTACATGACATCTATTAGCGAATAGTGAAACGAATTTTAATGACCGCGGCTGGCATTTGTTTTAACGAGAATAATATTATAATGCTAAAGGTAAAATATGACTTCTCCCGACATCTATTGGCGCGAAGTTATATTATTTTTTTATGGAGTCAACGAACTGGGCGCGAAAATTCAAATTTTATTTAGTTTTCTGGTTTAGTGGGCTTATACATCGTAAGTTTATATAGTTTATACACAACATTTATGCATCTCATATTTGTAATCAAAACTCTGCTCAACAATACTCATTTACCTCATATTGTTTCTCGATATATTGAAAACTAGGAAACAACGTGACATCTATTGGCCAATAGCAATACTATTATAATGGCACAGGCATCCAACTGTTTTAACGACACAATAAATATGACTCTTTCTGCTGACATCTATTGACGAGAAGTACTTAATACTAATTTTTTTATGGAGTCAACGAATTGGGCGCGAAAATTCAAATTTTATTTAGTTTTTGCTAATAGTGGGCATAGCTGGGCATTAACTCGTTAATCCGTTAATCGTTAATTTACGAAGTTAACATTTTGATTAACGGTTTAACTTTTAACTAACTTCAACAGGTTTTATTAATTCAGTAACGCAACGATATAAAAAGGCAATTTTACATAGGTAGGTATATTAACGGATTAGCGATTAACGTTAACTTGCGTTAATTCTTCCGCAAAGTAACGCTTTAACGTTTAACGAAGCTTACTTATTTTGTAACGGATTAACGATTAACGAAGTTAAGTATTTGATTAACGGTGCCCAGCTATGATAGTGGGCTAATAATTATACATCGTAAGTTTATGGCAATGAGTTTTGCGGGCACAACATTAAAAGGGGCAAGGTGGTATTCTCTCGTTCAAAGCTAGCTCCATTCGAAATAATGGGCCTTTGAAATTGGTTTTTAATCGTAGTTTCCCAATATCAAAATTATCGTGCCATCCACAGAGCAAGATAATCCATGGCACAATTGGCAGGGCACTCAGCTGTGATAGCTAGGGGGTACGGGTTCAATTCCCGTTGGCAGCGATAATTTTAAACACTCGAAATAAAATAACTTACGTAATTGGTTGATGTAATGTAAAAAACCGGCCAAGTGCGAGTCGGACTCGCGCACCGAGGGTTCCATACCATAAAAGAAGTAAAACATTGAAAGAATCACTTTTATTCATGAATTTACGAGTAAAATTTACATGTAAAACTTTTGTTGGCAAACCGCAAACGTAACTTTGTTTTTGGCGGATTATTGTTATTATCAAAAAAAGTATATTAGTCAGTGAGTTGATTTTATTTTTCCTGTAAAATATACATTAACTTCTTTTGATCATAATTATTTCAGATTTTTCGATTGGTAAATTTCGGAGATAAGGGGGGGAACGGTATTTTTTTCAACAGTTTGCTCAATAAATCAAAAACTATCGGATATAAAAATAAATAAAAATCGGTTTAAGACTACACAAGTAACGCCCTTTCATACGATACCCCACTCAATATTGTTATCTCATTTTGAAAAATCGAAGGTCCGGTTTTCCCCCCTTTTTATATAAAAATAAAAATAATTTTCAAATTTTTACGATTGTTATGACGTCGCGTCACTATTACCTATAACTATTCCAAATTTCAAGTCGATAGCTTTGATAGTTACTGAAATAATCGAGTGTGACAGACGGACGGACGGACGGACGGACGGACGGACGGACGGACGGACGGAGAAAGTCTCACCATAAGGGTTTCATTTTTACCAAATTGGTATGGAACCCTAAAAATAAAGTATTAGTTTAATATATAAATATTAAACTAATTACACTCGTGATTTTTATTTAAGGAGCACACCACGGGTGTGCTCGCGAAATTCAATTTTTTTGTGGTTTTTCGCGATTTTTAACCTAATAAGACATAATAGGCTTATGGCAGTCAAATTGCGATAATCCCAATATCTTCTTTACGTATTTATATAAAAATCTCTGCTCGAAAGTGTCGAGTTAAAGAAATTAGTCCGAGATTTGCGAGTTACTCACATAAAACTCGATACTCGGACTAATTTCCTAGAACATTTTTATGCAAAGATTTTGATATAATCATGCAAAGACGTTACTGCCATTCTCACAAATGCGTAATTAGCGAACAAATTGCAAAAAAACAATGAAAATTTTGAATTTCGCGGGCAGAGTCGTTGATTTCCCCTTAACCATACTTACGAGTTCATATTTTTTTTTTATTATTATGTCGATAAGATCGAAAAATATTTTTTCATATTTCATCATTACATTAGTACCTATGTAATTCATATTTAAATATAGTTTCTACTCCAAATTACAATTTACAAAAAAAAACCGAGCGAAGCTCGGTCATCCAGGTACTATATACTTATGTCATAAATATATGACGTAAAACTTGGGCCTGATACTTTTTATAGCTTATATCGTATTTTTATATTATCGAATCTCCTGCGCCGATGGCAAAACTATTTTTAAATATTTTCAAAGAATTTATCGGATTGGACTAAAAACCCTACAGGTATAAATTAACCTGACAGCATTTTAATTGTAATTTTTTTCCAACGCCTTAAATTAATTTATTTTTCTCTGTTTCACATTCCAGACAGCTGAACAATGGCGAATAGTTTTCTTCATATCAAGCGCGATATATCTGCTCGGAGCGATAGTATACGGCGTGTTCTGCTCCGCAGAGATACAACCGTGGGTGGTTGAAGTCGACACAGATGCCAGCTTTGATACAGATGGCGCCTCCGTCAGCACTGCTAGAGGATACGATAATAAGGCAATGGACAACAGCTCGGAAATGTAAACGCCACGCCACGCCACTCAAAAACTAGCCACTTGATTAAAACCAAGCTAATGGCCACTTTGAAGCTCGCCACTGGGAAACAAGCTACTTGGTAGCACGCCACTTGAAACCTCGCCACTGCAAATAAAGCTGCTAGAAGGCTATGCCACTTGAAAACAAACCACTTGGTAGCACATAACTTAAATTCAAGCGAATTCAAATCAAGGTGCTAGAAGGCATACCACTTAAAGCCAAGCCAATGACCACTTGAAAGCTCGCCACTCTGAAACAAACCATTAAAGAGCACGCCAGACTTGAAACCTTGCCACTCTGAAATAAACCACTTGATGGCATGCCACTTGAAACCACGCCAATGGTCATTTGAAGGCACGCCACTCGAAAACAAGCTATTCATAGTACGTCACTTGAAACCACGCCAATGGTCATTTGAAGGCACGCCACTCGAAAACAAGCTATTCATAGTACGTCACTTGAAACCACGGCAGCTAAAATAGCTGCTTGAAAACACGCCATTTGAAATCACAACCTGACGCCACACCAACCTGCTCAATAAGGTGCTAGAATGGTAAAAGAAGCGGACAAAGTCTCTGACTCGAATCCGAAGATCTGAGCTACTTATACAAATTTTTCCCAAACTGCACCAGGATTCAGGAATCAACCTCGGAACCTCTCACGTTTATGCCATAGGATACTATAACTAAACTAGGAAGGGCATAAGTGTGCAAAAATGACAAAATTATATAATTTAAAAGGATAATGACCATGGATGCATGTAATCCTTTCATTTAACATAGACCACGGTCTCCACATTAAATCCTATTTTTTTTTAATTAACATTCAATAAAATCTGTATGACAAGAAATGTGCATTGAAAAGGAAGTAACTTTTGTATGCAAAATAAAATTATATTCTGCTAAGAAAAACAAATTCCTAGTGCCAATGATTCTTCAAAAACACTATTTTATTTTCCTAGAATATTTTGGTTTTGGTTCATGAGAAAACTTGAACCCACCTTTGGTTATTCTTCTTTCAATGAATCTGATATTCTCAATTTGTACAGAGACCATACGCACGCGGGAGACACATGAAATGAATTCGTGTCTCAAATCATTTGTGAATATATTATAATATTATTATGTGTTTGCTTGAGGAAGTTTCTGCGTTGTTAAAACATTTGGATACGATAGGTGGCGCAATAATGAACCTATCAGAAAAGGCAGTACGACGCCTGCTGGGGCAGCTAGTATAATGTAATTTGCTATAATCTGTATATTGTGTTGTATATATTTGTAAGTCTTAACTGTGATGAATAAATTCATGTAAAAAGAACGTATTTTGTTTTATTCAAGGAGATACGGTACAGACCACAGTAGCAGTCCAAAAATTTGTCTTATAATAAGATTTTTCATAACAGGTAGTAATGTCCTTGCTCACTCATTGCAGTACTAACAGTATGTACTAGATATAATTTAAGGGCTCTCCGTTATCACCTCTACTAACTGCAAGGGAGCTATAAACACACAATCGACCTGTTTATTTCATCCCCACATAATAATGTTTGCATAAAATTTTCCAGGTGAAGCAATCAGTTTGACGTGAGTTACTCATAAAGTAGTCGATTTTCCGAATAATTTTTCTTATAATTCTTGTGTCTAGTGTTAGTATCCAAACTCCTGCGAAACGGCTCGACCGATTGTTATGAAACTTTCTGTGTGTGTTCGGTAGGTCTGATAAAGCTATTTTTTATATCCCTAATGCACTGATGTGTATCTCTGGATTCATGATTCCATACGCTTGACAGTTCATTTTTTGTGCCGATTTGAAGCGCCTCCTCCGAGCGTCCGCGGTACTAAATTAACATTTGTCGGAAGTGGACCGTCGTTTTGAAGGTCATTTGATTTTAGTTCCATAAACGCTCACGGCAGGTTACGCAACAATCAGCGCCAAAATGGCGAAAATCACGTGTCTTCATTTTTACGTTGACAGTCAGCTATCCAGAATATATTCTAACTATGGAGATCAGTGCCCTAATGGCAAAACAACATATTTTGCCGGGTCAGCTGGCTTCTTTATAAACATTATAGCCTGCAATGTGTAATTACTACGATAAACCAAAAGAACTTTGAATTTGGCGGGCAGACCTTAGGGTCCGATACCGGTCTTTTTACCGGTCGAAATTTAAATTTTGTTTTTCGCATTTTAAGCTAATATAAGATAACGTGAAATCAACGGGTCTGCCCGCGAAATTCAAAATTTTCGTGTTTTTTTGCAATTTGTACGCTAATTAGACATGATAGGCTTATGGCAATCAATTTGCGAGAATCTCAGTATCATCATTACATGAATACATCAAAATCTTTGCATAAAAATGTGTATCCTAGGAAATTAGTCCGAGTATCGAGTTTTATGTGAGTAACTCGCAAATCTTGAACTAATTTCTTTAACTCGACACCTTCGAGCAGAGATTTTTATACAAACACGTGAAGAAGATATTGGGATTATATTGGGATTATCGCAATTTGACGGCCATAAGCCTATTATGTCTTATTAGCTTAAAAATCGTCAAAAACCACGAAAAATTTGAATTTCGCGGGCACACCCGTGGTCCTTAAGGTGTTGTTACCTTTGTTCCATTATGTCAGAGTTAAGCATAAACTAAGGGTATAAGGCCCGGTTTCCACCAAAACGGAGCGGAACTGTGTTTGAGTCTTTGATTACTATATATACCATCATATACCCTATACAGGTAATATTTAGTACGGTATTTTTAAGTCACAACCATATTAGAGGTTTGAGTAACCAATCAGATTTCGTCATTTCGACATCTCCATTCCCTTCAGTCTCAGAAATCTGATTGGTTTCTTAAACACAGCTCCTCTCCGCTCCGCTTTAGTGGAAACCGGGCCTTAGGGTATAGTCAATGATCAATTGGCATTTTTTTTTAATTGCAGGGATGGGGATTCTTCGAATGATTTGAAGGAGCTAATCAGAAGGTTGAATAAAATAAAAAATCAATGTTAATAGTTTATTTATTTCATTGTAAAACTTTTACTAATTATTCATCTAAACACTTGCACTGTAGGTACATAGGTAATAGGTATACAGACTATGTATAACAGTCGGGACCAAAAATGCACACACAACTTGCAAGTAACCGCTTTCAACCTTAAACTAATAGCATTAAGTTGAAAATAACACTCTGTATACTGACTAGCTGAGATATTTTTACGTACGGCAAGGAATTTTATTTTCAAATTGTATATGCACTTTTGACCCTGACCGTGTTCCGTGCAGTGTACCGCGCTCACGAGCACGAGGAGGACTGACCGCCGGAGTGAGTTGTTGTGTGCCTTGTTAATTGTTTTATATCTGAACAACTGTAATCACAAAGCTTACAAGAGTAACGCTGACCACCGGTGTGAGTCCTCATATGACGCACTAAATGACTGTTCTGTGCACACTTGTAACTACATAACTTGCAAAAGTACTGCTTTTCACCAGTGTGAGTTCTTGTATGCTTCGTCAAAGAACTTTTATCTGCACATTTATAATTACAAAACTTACAAGCATAAGGCTTTTCACCAGTGTGAGTCCTCATGTGACTCACTAAAAGACTGTTCTGTGCACACTTGTAACTACATAACTTACAAGAGTAAGGTTTTTCACCAGTGTGAGTTCTTGTATGCCTCGTCAAATGACATTTAACTGCACATTTATAGTTACAAAACTTACAAGCATAAGGCTTTTCACCAGTGTGAGTGTTTTGGCTAAGATTGGCCAAACGCCGCTTTCTCGCTCCCGCCTGCGGCTGGAGAGGGAGATGGGGCGCGCGGCTCCGGGGGCAGCGCGGTAGCCCCCCGTGTACGCAGTTCGAGTGTACATTCGTTAACAGGTCCGTGCGGCGGAGCTTTTTGCTGCGCGGATCGTCTTTAAGTATATTAGCGTAAGGTCTACTGGTCGCGCGAGACGGGACTCAATGTCCACTCCCGCGCTTAGCGAACCGCCGCCCACGCCGCGTCGCCCGGCGGTCGCTCGCCGTTTGGGAGTTCTTCGTGAGACCCCGACGGAGTCGGTCGATTGTTAGTTGCCGCGTCGCCCGCGTGAAATCGCCTGCCACGCCGCCTAGTGCCGTCTTATTATTTATGAGGAGCTATTTATCGCGTACCATTTTTGTGCCGCGTAGCCCGCGTGCTGTTTGCCGGCCACGCCGTCACTTGCCGTCCGCGGTCGCCTAAGAGTCCGGTTCTAGAAGCCCACTGAAACGGTCAATACCCAAGGTCCGCGTTGCCCGCGTGAAGTTTGCCGGCCACGCCGTGTCGTTTAGTTTTACGAGCCCTATTTATTGCGCTCCTTGGTGTGCCGTGTTGTCCGCCGGTTCGTTCGAACGCCGCGGGCCCATTTGACTATCCGGAACACTGTTCCTTGTGCTCCCGCGCCATCTGGATACCACGCCGCCGCGGACTCGCTACTCGTGATCTAGTGCCGCCGCCGCGAAAGACCCCTCAAAGGAGGGCGAGTGTGTTCCTTTGCATTTAACACAGCAGGCACCACACACCACATTCCATCATACACGAACACACTCCCCGGATTCCACGTGCGTGCTGTCTCCTGCGCCGGTAAGTACCTAGTAGTAAGTCGCTCTGTGCCGCGGGATAAAACCCAGTGCAAATCGCCCAACTTCTCTTTTTTGGTGGGTCCTTTTCGACCCACCCCGCCGCTGCCTGTGGGAATCCGCTGGCCTGCTCTGATGGGCCCGGCAGTTGCCCGCTGATTCATTGGCACAGGCGCGGTGCGTAATCAGTGAGTCCTCATGTGACTCACTAAAAGACTGTTCTGTGCACACTTGTAACTACATAACTTACAAGAGTAAGGTTTTTCACCAGTGTGAGTTCTTGTATGCCTCGTCAAATGACATTTAACTGCACATTTATAGTTACAAAACTTACAAGCATAAGGCTTTTCACCAGTGTGAGTCCTCATGTGACTCACTAAATGACTGTTCTGTGCACACTTGTAACTACAAAACTTGCAAGAGTAAGGCTTTTCACCAGTGTGCGTCCTCATGTGAATCCCTAAACTACTGTTCAATGCACACGTGTAACTACATAACTTACAAGAGTAAGGCTTTTCACCAGTGTGAGTCCTCATGTGACTCACTAAAAGACTGATCTGTGCACACTTGTAACTACATAACTTACAAGAGTAAGGCTTTTCACCAGTGTGAGTTCTTGTATGCCACGTCAAATGACTTTTAACTGCACATTTATAGTTACAAAACTTACAAGCATAAGGCTTTTCACCAGTGTGCGTCCTCATGTGAATCCCTAAACTACTGTTCAATGCACACGTGTAACTACATAACTTACAAGAGTAAGGTTTTTCACCAGTGTGAGTTCTTGTATGCCTCGTCAAATGACTTTTAACTGCACATTTATAGTTACAAAACTTACAAGCATAAGGCTTTTCACCAGTGTGAGTCCTCATGTGACTCACTAAAAGACTGTTCTGTGCACACTTGTAACTACAAAACTTGCAAGAGTAAGGCTTTTCACCAGTGTGCGTCCTCATGTGAATCCCTAAACTACTGTTCAATGCACACGTGTAACTACATAACTTACAAGAGTAAGGCTTTTCACCAGTGTGAGTCCTCATGTGACTCACTAAATGACTGTTCTGTGCACACTTGTAACTACATAACTTACAAGAGTAACGCTTTTCACCAGTGTGAGTCCTCATGTGACTCACTAAATGACTGTTCTGTGCACACTTGTAACTACATAACTTACAAGAGTAACGCTTTTCACCAGTGTGAGTTCTTGTATGCCTCGTCAAATGACATTTAACTGCACATTTATAATTACAAAACTTACAAGCATAAGGCTTTTCATCAGTGTGAGTCCTCATGTGACTCACTAAATGACTATTCCGTGCACACTTATAAGTACATAACTTACAGGAATAAGGTTTACTGTGAGTGTGGATGTAATATACGAGGGTCCTCTTTCGTGCAAACATACGTTGACAAAGGTCACAGATAAAAGACTTGTTCTGAGAGTGTGTGTGATGTCTATTTGCTGATGAAGATGGCTCAGCTTCACTCAGTTCTGATGCAGCAGGCTCGTCGTGTGAGGCAGCGACTTCACTCTCACTAGCTGCGCGATGCTGGGCGTCTTCAGAAGCAGTACAAGTATTCAGAGTATCACAAGAACCGACAGCTTGTCGTGTGTGCGTCGGTGATCTATCTCGTATTGATACAAGCGAATCAGGATTTTTGAAGATGTCATACAACTTGACCACGCAATGTCTGATGATTGTTTCTGGTTCGTCGTCGCTGTCGGATGGTCGGTTGTGTGACGCGCTCCTGTGCACAAGTGCTCGTTCCCTTCGCAGGGTTGTGTTTTCTATTTTTGTCACAAGTCCTGCGGACAAAGGAGCGACTGAAACAATACATTTCCGAAGGTCATATCTTACAAGAACAAGGCTTCAACGTCTATTTAGCGAGGAAGGCTGTAGGCTATATAACTCCTTGCCGTCCTCAGCCGCCTCTGCAGCGACACGACAGTTACTGCTTGTAAGACTCTTCTCGCGTTCGTCCGGGGAGGTGCCAGCGCGGCGTCAGTTATTCTACCGCGAAGCAGTCACGTATTGCTGTGTTTCGGTTTGTAGCCAACGAGATTAGTAGCACAATGAGACCCAAGAGCTGAACGAAGATTTACAAAGCATTAAAATTTTGGAGTGGGAGGGTCTTCTATCCCTTTCTCGCAAAACAATAAAGATTCAAATCATTTATTTCATTTAGGCCATTGCCTGTTAGCACTTATGAAACGTCAGTAAAAATATTTTAGTAGGCATATCAATAGTGATAATTTGTATGAAGCCGCACGAAACTATTATAGCGTTTGTAAGCTTTGACGTCACAATTTTATGTTGGTATATTACACAATATTATACTTTTTTGTTATTTACCCAAATAATAATTAAAATTTATTTTTATCCTAGTTTATAAAGTAAGTTTGCCGTCTCAGCTACTAATGTTAGATAAGATTGAAACAATCCCTTACCTTCAGAGTACAACATTTCCATTTCTTCATCAACCTCAGTTTTAATTACATCATTCTCCTCCGTTGTTGTCTGTTTGTTATCAACGCTTGACGTCACAAAGTCACAGTGGTCTAGTCCCTCTGTTGACATCATTAAGTCACATTGGTCTGATATCTCTGGTGACGTCACAAAATCCCTTTCAAGTTGCTTCTGTTCACGGTTGATGACCTCCACATGCTTCATTGTTATCTGAAACAGGTTCTCTGTTGAATCAAGCATCAAACACACAGAGCAACAGAAACAGGAGCAAATCTAGGATTCCCTTGGTATTTGTGGAGCCTCAGGTAGAATGTAAAGTATAAATAAATTAGAATTTAAAATATTTTTTTTATAAAACAAGCTTTTAAATATATACTTCTGAGTAATCCCTTTTATTTGATACCCATATTGTAGAAGTGCATACAAATAACTAGTCTGCTCTTGAGTGTTTCACAGTGTTGGATTTAGAATGACGTCACACAAGTACCCATGCATTGCCATCCAACATGAGTGTGAATACAAAAATACAGTTGAATTGTTGTGTTGTGAATGTGTTCCAAATTGAGTTGCAATATTCCACCCGAACAAACAAACTCGTCCATTGCAAGTTAAATAAAAGCTTGTAAGAAATAAGCACTCACTGCTCCGTGTTGCTGCAGCAAGCCCATCATCAGGGAGCGAGCTCTCAAGCTCTGCTCTCTGAATCTACTGAAGCTCCTCAGTGTGCGAGCGCACCGCACGCAGACTGTCGCCTGCAGGTTTCCATCACACGGCTGAAACAAGCAACTCTTCATATCATGCATGTTATGGAGACATGAAATACAAGTATTGAACTGAGAAACCTAATTACTAATCAGGTTAACATCATTCTTCATATAAGACACCTGTGAATGATCATATACTTACAGGTTGTCCTGTTAGTGTGACGTACGCCTCTCGCAGGTCCTGTCTGCTCATCAGCAGCAGCTCTGCGCCGGTGTGCAGGCACGTCATGCAGACCTGCAAGAGTGCTGCTAGTTACTGCACTCTCTGTGGAGATTTTCTACAGGCGCGGGAAATATCATAGTACAAAAGTGTGTGCCCAAACACAGGCGCACTCTCTTTTCCCTGTTTCATAATTCGATGGGGTGACATGTTGGACATGACCGGCGAGTCATCAGGTGCAATATCAACAGTTTAAACTGCTCTCCAAAGCACGATGTTGGTATATCACTAAGAGAGCTATTAATAAGAAATTTACTGATGTGTAAAAACCCAATTAAATTTTATTGATACAAAATGAATATTGAATTAAACCCAGAATCTTGTGACTTGCAGTCACAAAGGCCTAGACTAGGCCAATGAGACAGTAACAACAACAACAGCTATGAGTCGCCAATATAACAATAATATGAACAAGTTACCAGCACTGGTGAAGGAACAGCGCCCGGGCGGAGTTGCCTGGAGCCACTTTCAGTCACAGACATGTGGTCAGCACAGAAGTGCCACGAGCAGACCACTGCAGAGTCTGGCAGGCTAATGTCTGGCAGGCCGAGGGCTGTGAGCCACGCCGTGCGCAGACGCTCTTCACTAGGGAACCTAGAATTTACAACATGCTGCATGCATAAAATAAATAACACATAAGTAACAATTATTAGAAGGCAAATAAATGTAGACACAAACAATTATTTTAAGCAAATAAAGTATTTATTTGCCTAAAGTACCTACATATCGTGGCCAGATTTTAGAATTGACCATTTCCTGTTCGTCGTTTTTCTTGGCCTTAATATTTGGCCTTTGGCCTCTTCACTCAAGACAGTCAAAACCATGGCCCCGCCCAACAAACAGCAAGCCACTGGTCTAAACTCGGCTGTGGTCCAGATTAGGTGACAGTCGCATTATTTACGTGTTTACTAACTTATTTATGAATGTTTTTTATGTAATTCACTTCACAATGCCACTAGCTTTCGTAAATAACTCAAATTAACGCGAAATAATAAGAAAAATTATTATTTTAAATCAAATTTTTTAAGTTATTTCAGACGACATTTTAGGAATTTTTGCCAATTTGCTAATATTATAGTATGAATACACTTCTTAATGTTACTAAATCACTGCACAAACAACTTAGGGTCCAGGAGCGAGCGAAGCGAGCTCGGGACTTGAGGGCACCCCGACTCGGTTGGGTTAGGTGACGAAGAGGATGGCGGGGCCTTGCAGGCTCCGCCATCCTCTTCGTCACCTAACCCAACCGAGTTATTATTTTCTGAGTGGTTATTTTCTTTTATGACCACCCAGAAATAGGAGCCCCGCGAAGCAGGGCTCCGTCGAACGAGCCTAGAAAAGTGTAAGGGAAAACTAAATAATTAACCTTAAAATTTTAAAACTTAAAAAAATTATTTCTCGAAAACTATTACGATTCTAGATATTTGCCTTGGGGGGCGAAGTCACCTCTTCCCCCCCTTCCCCTCCCCCTACATCCACCCCTATCCGCCTTGTCACCCAATCTGGACCCCACCCCTAAACTCAAATATCGCACTCAGTACTCACTCGTGGAAAGACACATCGGGTTCTTCTGCTGAGGACGCGCGGGAACTGTTACTGCACGAGGGCACGCTGCACGTCTTGAGCATGCTTGTTAGTTTGTCTCAGTATTGCTATTTGCCAATGATTGCGAGTTGCGATCAACAACGAAATTATTGGATTGGAGAGTGTAGACGGGAAAACGAAGCGTTAATGAATTCAATTCAATGCTCTTTTCAATTTTCAATAATTTCATTTTCAAAAATTTAATTTCCTTTCAGTGTTGCCAGAGTATACTCAGCCCAGGTTGCCATTTGTAGGTTCAAATGTTGCCATCTGAAACCAAATGTTGCCATTAGAAAAAAAACCTGTAAAAAAACGTTCTGTGCCTTTTAGTAATATAAAAATATTTATACCTACCTATTGAGTACTGTTTTATTGCTCTGCATTTTGGTTGATAAAAATTTAAATCGAAAAAATCATGTACATCCATTTAAAAATAATAAGATGGCAACACGTCTTTACTTCTTTCGTTTGTTTGAAAATTGTATCCACGGAACAGAAAATCTGTTCCGTGATTGTATCCGACTAGAGGACTTTGTATCCATGGTCACAAAGGGCGGACACTCTCAACTGAACTCTTTGCGGGAGAAATTGCACGCACTGAAATAATTGAGATTCGCAGAAAATCGTGGAAAAAAAATCGAAAAACTAAAAACACCTTAGCGCGTCGCGATTTTCAGCACAAATCCGCCATTTTTTGACGACATTTATTTAAAGGTTGCATGTCCTGATAGGGGCTGCCATAAAAATAATATATTTAGATGAATACTATTATAAAATAATAAAAAAATATTGTCATAGTGCCTTTTTAGAGCATAACATTTAATTTAGTGTCTCGTTTATGCAGCTATTTTATTGGAAATGACGAAATTTATTTTTTCTTATTTTTAAACTGGCACCACAGTGATTAACTCTTTAATGTTGGTGGTAAAATGACGTTCAGGGTGTCCAAGAAAAGTATGTACGAATAGGTACTGAAGGGTATCTATTCTTTAAGTTCTGCTCAAGTCAGGCTGGAAACAATGGGAGAAGAGTTTCCTATACAGAGAGGCGTCCGACAAGGTGACCCTATCTCACCCAAGTTATTTTCAGCAGCCCTCGAAATGATCGTGAGGAACCTGGAATGGGACAACTGTGGACTAAATATAAACGGTGAAAACCTAACGCACCTACGCTTTGCAGATGATCTCATTCTATTTTCAGAATGTCCGAAAAAATTAGAGGAAATGCTACAGCAATTATCAGACCATAGTGCAATAGCAGGGCTTTCAATGAACACGAATAAGACAAAAATTATGACAAATGGACTACAGACATAGGACATAAAAGTAAATAATGAAAAGATCGAATATGTAGAAGACTATGTTTATCTAGGACAATTGATAGCCACAAATGACACTATGCAGAAAGAAATAGATAGAAGGATAGCTAATACTTGGAAAAGATTCTGGTCCCTGAGTGAAGTTATGAAAAATGCAGACATGCCTCTTAAAGATAAAAGGAAATTATATAATACATGTATTTTGCCATGCTTAACTTATGGCTGTCAAACATGGGCATTAACAGAAAAATTAATGAGTAAAATAAATATATGCCAAAACGGTATAGAGAGAAGTGTGATTGGAGTCAGAAGAAAAGATAAGGTAAGATTGTCAAAAATAAAAAGTAGAACTAAATTTGAAGACGCAGGAAAAGTATGCAAGAAACTGAAATGGAAATGGACAGTTCATATGCTCCGAGAGAAGAACGAAAAATGGACCAAAATCATTTCGGAGTGGTATCCTAGGGATGGCAAAAGGACCAAAGGACGTAAAATAAAACGCTGGGAAGACGACTTTAAAAAAGCTGTCGGACCGGAATGGCTTAGAATAGCGAGAGACAGGGAAAGGTGGAAATCTTTAGAGGAGGCCTTTGTCGAAGGACAAGCTGTTTATGTAAAATATACCGATCGTCAAGCAAATTAAATAATACACATGTTCATATATTAATGTTTTTATAAACTTTTAGTTTAAATAATTAATGTAATACCATTGGCAGCAATAAAGGCTTATTTTATTTTATTTTATTTTATTTTAATTCAGAAGACGTAAAACCTGGATCTTCTAAAAGTCCTTAATGTAAAAAGATGAAACTTGATATCTGTACACAGACATCAACATTTGCCTGGTACACGAAGGAAAATAAAATTGAAGCGCAAGGTAAAAAATCGAAAGCATAAAATCAAAAGAGTTAGAGTAGTTTAAAGTCACTTATGATTTTTTTTTAAGTTGTAAAAATTATTAAGAGTTATGACAATCTGTCATAAGAAACTGTTATCCAAATATTCATCAGCAGTTGAACAAAAAAAATCAGACAAAGGCATGAGATACAGTAACGACTTAAAATCTTTTGCTCTGACTTTTTATTTTTCTTTTAAGTATTTATTATTATAATCAGATTTAGTCATTTCGACATCTCCATTCTCCTCTCCCCTCAGTTTGGGACATACATACATACTTATCTATGGTTTTAGTTTTTGAATCGGCCATTTTGTGAATACGATGTTGCTAGTTAGATTACATAAAAATATTACTAATTAATATTTCATAATTCCGATTCATAGATTTTATAAATGTCGTAGGTACTACATGAAATAATATAAATGATAGTGATTTTATATTTGGTCATTTTTTCTCCTTTACAATTGCCTTTTAAGTTAAAACATATTTACATTGCCAATCAATATACTAGGTACCAAAATCAGTAGTTTTTTCGTGCTGGTATATCTTATAAAATAATAATTAGCGCCATCTAGTGACGCTCATGGAATTACTAAGTAACGCTACTGCCATCTAGACTTGAAAGTTAGGGCTCAACAATTTTAATACTGCTAAATCTAAACGTACATTCCGTTTGACTAAATATAAGGAACTTTGTGAACTTGCAGTATAATATCTTAAAGATTTCCCTGTTCTAACGAATAAGTGGAGGCACATAGAGTAGGTTAATATTTAGGGTATAGAGTTATCAGTCCGCCATTTTATCGAAAGTATGGAAACCAGCGCCACTGTAGGTCCGTTCTTGAACTATATTCCGTTTATATATAGCTACTAGCTGTCCTGGCAAACGTTGTTTTGCCCTTAAGGATAAAAAAAAAATAGATAAATTGAGATTTAAACTATCCTATCTCTCAAGTTGGATCGAACTGCACATGGTGTGCGAATTTTATTATAATCGGTTAAGTGGTTTAGGAGTCCATTGAGGACAAACATTGTGACACGAGATTTATATATATTACTAGTAGGGCGCGTGTGTGCGCGGGCCACATGTGGCCCGCGTGCAGTCTTCCCGCCCATAAAGGTATCGCCGTCATCTCCATCGCCCATTGGAATCCGATTGGCAGTGAGCTGAAAAAATTACCAAGGAGCACTGTCATGGTTTTAAAGATAGTTAAGGTCAGTTCGAACAAAAAAATACGCTGAACCTCATCGTATGAGGTTCAGCGTATTTTTGTACGAACAGCCCTTAACTATCTTTAAAACCATGACCGTGCTCCTCAATCATCATCGAAATCCTAGATCATTGTCTCTTTTTATAGTATATACATTTTCCATGGAAAAATAAATTTCGCCACAATGAATTATTTTCCATGCATCCCGTAGAACTTAAGATCCTGATCACCTATTGCTAAGAAACCACTCTCTTATCTTTTATACTTTCCGAGATAGAACAACACGAAATCTGTATGGCGGCCATCTTGAATCCGCCATTTTAATTTTTTTTTCAGCTCACTGCCAATTGCATGACGTTCCAAGTAATTTTTGTTTCAGCAGTCCCCACCTAACTATAATACCTTGCCCATGCTCCTCGACTGTCTTCAAAACCCTCAATCATCATCTCATTCCATATTTTCTCTAGTAATACTCCGAAAAACCGCATCAAAACCGTGCATAGTTACCAACATTTAGTCTCGTAAAATTCCCCATACATTTACTATGGAAAAAAAATTTTCCGCCATTTTGATTTTTTTTTTCTATCCATCGAATAGACCTTCCAGTCCTGATCAGCTCTTGTCAAGCAAACATTCTTCCATCTTTTATACTTTCCGAGATATCGGCGAAATTCGAATGGCGGCCATTTTGAATCCGCCATTTTGAAAAATTTTTCAGCTCACTGCCAATTGGATGACGTTTCAAATGACATTTGGTCGAGCACCCCCCACCTATCTCCAATACCCTTGGCTGTGCTCTTCATCCGTCTCCGAAATCCTCAATCATCAGCTCTCTCCGTATTTTTCCTCCGAATGAATTTTTCCCTTATATACGAAATGGTCATTGAAAAAAAAAATTTTCATACAAAATTGTTCAGGAGAGGTGATCAATCAGTCAGTCAGTGAGTGAATCAGCACGAGTAGCTATATATATATTAAAGATAGCCATAAACGATCCTATATAGGTAGGTAGGTAGCCTACCCTTGAATTTATAATTAATTTATTGATTTTTAAGGGATATTACAGACACTCGCTTTAGCTCTTTCTGTTATTTTATACTAAATTATTAAATTAATAAACTATGTAAACAGAATGAGCTAAAACGTGTCAAAGTGAAATGAAAAACTAAATTCATTTTTTTCTTTTATTAAAATATTCTAACGCACATTTTTGGATTGTGTCTTCTTTATCGACATCTTTGGATGCGCCTTTAAGAACTTTATTTGTTGTTTTGCACCATGAGTATATAAATAAGTTACATGATGTATCTATAATAAAGGACAGTTCCTGATTATGATCTATGCAACTATTTAAAAAATTAAAATTACAGTGAACCTGTATTATATTCTTTATGTATGTTTTCAAATTATAAATATTACCCTTTTTTCTGAAAATGTGTGAAACTATATCCTGAATGTCGGAGAACATTTCTACGACTTCTGGTGCTGGGTATGTCAGAAGAAATTTTTCTTGAAATCTCTCTCTTCGTAATATGAATTCAGATTGATGGGTATGGGTAGAAACATTTTTTTTACAAGTGTCACAGTTTTTAAAGATTTTTGTGGATTTTTTAATTACATACCCAGCAACATAGTTTAATATTTCAAATATTTTGAAATTTGTTTTTTTATTCTCTAATCCGACTAATATGTCGTCACCAAAAAGATCATTATAATCAATTTCATTTACATTATTTGAGGGCACCTTTTCTTTTTTTCTAAAAAATATTTTTTTCAATGAATTTAAAAGGATATTCTTTGCGGAATCCTCTTCGCAATTTGCACCTTTCGAGTGGGTACTTATCTTATTAACTAAAACTGCTGCAAATGCTACTTCAAAATTTGCGCATGTTGGATTAACATTTCTAGCGCCATGGCTACGAATTGAACCAAAAAAATTTTCCAAAACATCCTGATTGAAATTCCGCATCCAAAGTGCCCTCAAATTGTAATTTTTATACAATTTGTCACAAATATATTATTCAACATTTTGAATAGTCCATATCCAATTATTTATTGATGGCACACTGCTTTTCTTTTCCTCCCTATCTACAAACTTCATAGTATGTAAAGTTTTTTTTGCTTCGAGCCAAATATGTTTATGGAATGACGATGGTGTTACTTGCCCAAGCAACTCTTTTGATGGGTTTTTCTTTGAATTTCCGTAACTTCCATTCAATGAGTCAAAGAGTTTGTCAAAGAACTTGATGATATCAGCTGTGCCTTTGCTTTCTTTAGGTATTATTTTTTTATCTGAAATTTTATTAAACAAATTAAATAAAAAAATATCACAGACAATACAAAAAGAAAAATAGTTCTAGGAAGTAAGTAGGTAACGTACTAGAAGTAATGAGTAAAATGATTTTATAGTAGAAAATATGTTTAAGCAATGTATTACAGCTAATAATATATCTGTATACATAAAATTAATAAATAGAATAAGAACTTATAACACATTAACATGGCACATGGCTCCAAAACAACCCTGTTGTTACTCCTTCGCGCTAAAAGATTTGTCCGATTTGACTGAAATTCGGAAAGGAGACAGATTATACTCTAGATTAAAATATAGGCTGCTTTTTTTCCTATCCTGGGAAATCCATGCTTTCCCTCGGGTTTTGTGAAAAAACCGAAATTCACGTGGGCGACGCAGAAGGCAAGATACTAGTAATACTTTCTCACCTGCAAAATATCCCAAGCACTTGGCAACCGAGGCACTAAATACCTGAGTTGCGCATAGTACTTTCATTTTCTTTATTTTTCCTGGTATGACATGATGATCTGATAACTTTGGCAAAAATTTCAACCCTTTGTATCCAGGATTTTCCTTATATAATCTCACAATGTGATCCCATTTTCCTATTACTTCTTTATCATTAATTTTACAAATTATATCTTTTGTTAACATGTTGTTACGTTGAGCAGATGTGGCACATCAAAAAGTGGAACAATTTCTTGGTCATTTATCATAAAAATGTTATGTTTCAATTCTTTGTTGTCTTTCAAGTATGCACTTTTAGTTTCAAGTACAAGTTCCTTTATTGCACTAACATTTGAGGCTCCTTGGTCACAAATCGTTGCTATCACTTTAAAGCCCGCTGATTGGACTTCACTGATAACTGTTTTTAATTGATTTTTCAGTTCAACTTTTGAAGTGCTTCCACTGCAAAATGTATAAACTAGAGGCTGTTTATAATTTTTTAGTACCCCCCTTAGCATAAATACTAAAGCATGATCAGCGATTTTGTTATCTGCTTTTTTCCCATTGTCCACAAAACCTCTTATCAAATCTTTTTTTTTATTGTAGTCAAAATGTGGACAAAGAGCCATCTCATCAAATAGTATCACACATAATCTGTCAGTTTCTGACATTTTAGAACCACGTTTTCTCAAATGGGAAAATATGCTTTCATTCACACCTGGTTTTAGATTTGCGCATGAAATCATACGACTTAGCGTTATTGGGGAAGGTAAAACTAAAATGTTTCTCATCCATCTGTATGCTCTAGGCCCCATTTTGTAGAATGCTAGAGAAAAATTTTTTTCCTGTTTCGAGTATCTTCGCCCAAATTTATCTTTATTCGCTTGTGTTAATTGCATCATGAAAAGAATCATAGCAGCAGAGGTGAAATTTCGCGTTGCTCTTAAAAATGACGGATTCTCTGTTAATTTGAGACCTTTTTTCCATTTTTTCAAGTAGTTTTCCTTGCTTCTTTCTAACTTTTTAACTTTTTGCTTAAGGAAAGTTATTTCTTTATGCTCGGAAAAACCACGTTTAACAAAACCTGCAAATAAAAAAAAAATACATATTCATCAAAAAACAAAACAATTTAGCATTCATTATAAAGAGATTGAAACTTTATTTTGCACATATACACTTAATTTATCTTCAGGAACGTCGAAACACAACTTAATCAAAGTTATGTTTCGACGTTTCTTTGTTCCAAAACTTAAGTAACTTACTTAGCTTACATTTTTTGTAAATAGATTAGACAGATTACACTATTAATGAGTATATTTATGAGTAGATTGAAGTTTATTTATTTCCTTCAATGAATCTTTGTCATTATGGAACTTAATGACTGTATATTAAATTAGTAACCCAGGCTTATATATCTTTTTAGAACATTTTTTTTATGAAGGAGTTAAAACACAGATTGAATTTGGAACCATGCTATAAAATCTTAATATACTCAACCCTGCAAAGGACTTCTGTACTCTGTGTAAGCATTTGTGACCTTACATATTATGACCTCCAGTTACAATACTGACATAGTTAATTTATTTATCACATAAGACTACTGTCAGCAGCAGTGATAGCTCAGTGGTTCTGACCTTTGCCTCTCATGAGGTCGCGGGTTCGAATCCTGGTCACGCACTTCTGACTCCGAGTTATGTGCGTTTTTAGGCAACTAAATATCATTTGCTTAACTGTGAAGGAAAACATCGTGAGGAAACCTGCATGCCTGAGAGTTCACAAAAGTGTTCTCGAAGGTGTGTGAAGCCCACCAACCCGCACTTAGCAGGCGTGGTGGGCTATGGCCAAACCCCTCTCAGTCTGAGAGGAGACCCATGCCCAGCAGTGGGACATAAAAAGGAGTTGAGATGATGAAGACTACTACAGCAACATAATTTTAACATACCTTTCTTCGAGATTCACTGTTTAGCTTTTTCATTACTAGGTTTGATATCTGGAAGTGTCTCTGAAAGAAACAGAAATATATGATTTTAAATTTATTTAACTACCTCAATACTACTTCTTATAGTAATGGTAATTAATTATTTGTTCTAGATAAAAAGAACATTGAGAAAATCCAAGTAGGTACAATATCTTATACCTTTAAACGAGCAATTCTTGTATATATATTTCTATATAATCTCGATCTCGGAAACGGTTTGAACGATTTTCATGAAATTCAGTATACTGGGGGTTTTGGGGGCGATAAATCGATCTAGCTAGGATTCATTTTTAGAAAATGTCGAATTTACCAAAAAAAATATGACTACTGCTGCCATCTATTGGCCACCGAGCGAAGCTCGGTCACCCAGATATTTATATGTTTATACCTCCTTTATTCAGCTGTGCCTCCAAGTTATATAAAATCGATAAAAAAAGAACTTAATGTGCAAAATACTTACTGCTAGAAGATGGCTTGCACAAATTGATATCTGCTGCTTTTTCTGGCTGGAGTAATTCAACATTTATATTACTAACTTCTTGCAGAGGCTTCCTGCGGGTTGCATAGAAACCTGTAAGAGTATGATATTGAAGTATAAAAATACTAGTTTTTACCCGCTGCATAATCAAGGAAACAAAAGTAATAAAATTAAACTTTATTGGTGGTAGGACTCTTGCAGAGTTCTTCCGGGTAGGCACCACTGCAGTGTCAGTTATTATACTGTGAAGAAGTAATGTATTTCGGTTTGGAGGGCACTGTACACCGATGTGATTACTGGGCAAAATGAGACCTAAGAACTGATGTCTCAGGATGATGAGCACAGTGCAGTGTGTCATGTGATGTTGCAATGCAAAATTATGGAACACACTGCATTTGACATGGGCATGCATATCACTTAACACCAGGTGAAGGCCTTGCTCGTCTCATCACTTTTCAAATCAAACATTCCAAAGCATACATTAACGAAAAGACACCTCAAATTAGTATGCTCGACGTTCGTATACTATAAAAACGTACTTAGTGTACATGCATTTTTGCAGTGAAAACTAGTTTTTGGTAATCCTACGGGCTACAGGAATGAGTGTTTTTTCCAGGATAAAAAGAAGACTATGTCACTCTCCAGGTCTTAAACTACAAACTAGACACATGAAGCGATACAGAATAGGGGGTGGTCAAAAGCTAACTTGCATAAAATATGATTTATTAATGTTTGTTACTCCTTTATGATTAAGTTACTGAACCAACTGGGCTGAAATTTGGACTCTGAATTAACACTCAGGGTACTTTTTAACTAGGACAATTTCCAGGCTCCCATAGGAAATGTGGAGTAATAAAAATATGTGAAAATTTACTTTGATTAAAATAAAACATTTGATTAGTTACTTAAAACTTTACTAACCTGGTAAATTTAGTGTTGGCACAGCATCAGGACTTAACCTACTGCTAATTGTATAAAACCGGGTCTCAAAATGATTGTGACAAACCCTCCGATACTGAAAAATTGTCTTATTTTCCAGTGCCAGTAAATCTCCATCTATTGCATAGAGCCAAGTCCGAAACCGGTCAGGTTCCTTTTCGGGATTGGGAAAACTATGCAATATTGTTCCATCTGAACCTATAAAAGAAACATTTCACTTTTGATTGAAGTGTTTTTTTCTTTGCATGCAATTTCAAAGTAAAATTTTATTGGTTTTTTAATTGGGTTTAGACATGAAAAATAATGTTTTTTAACAACCTGGTTCACCAGTCGCACGCGGACCGTAGTGGCAAGAGCGCGCGTTATAGTTCAACGGTGATTATTGTGCGACTACCCGCATAATGAGTGAAAAAAGTCACGGCGATATAAGTGACATTATGAGTGAAAGCGAGAGTGTTATTATGACTCACAACATACATGAAAATACAGTGTTTGACGATTCATCGACAACGAGAGTGGACAAAAGAGTTAGAAGTGATAGTGAAAAGGAAGACATAGTAGACAACGAGGGGTTTACGACGGTAAAGAGGAAACGTAAGGCGAGTACTCAAAACCGAGTCACCACACGTCCTAACAGCAATATGAATGAAAGGGAAGTGTCTTATGAAGTCTGCATAACATCTAAAGAGACATTGCCGAAGCAGATAAGTTTGGCAAAATTACTCAAGTCGTTAAACGTGCCTAATATTTTGAAAGTAAAGTATAAAAACCCTTATAAAGTTATAATAGCCTTGGCTACAAAAAAGGATGCTGAAAACTTACTAAACTGCCCGAAACTGGTCGAGTTGGGGTACAGTGCTCAGCCTACTTACGAGAGTAATTTATCCTTTGGAACAGTTAAAAATGTAGAAATAGAAGTAAAGGATGAAGAATTACAAAAAATGTTTGGTTGTGAGTCAGAGGTGGTTGCTGTTAAACGACTTAAGAGGTTGACGGCGGAGGGAAAATGGGAAGACAGTGAAACTGTGCGACTAACCTTTAAAAGTTCCACATTACCTAAGTACGTCTTCGCATACGGATGTAGATTTAAGGTAGAAAAATTCACATTTTTAGCTACACAGTGCTCCCGGTGTTGGTTATTTGGACACACGTTTAGGGTATGCCCATCTAGGAAGATTGTGTGCCCAAAGTGCGGAGAGGATCATGAAAATTGTACAACGACATCGTTTAAGTGTGTTAACTGTAAGGGCCCCCATATGTCTAATGATAAATCTTGTTCAGTATTTAAAAAAGAAAAAGAGATACGCAGTATTATGAGCGATAAAGGAGTGACATATCGCCAAGCTTTAGAACATTATTCACAAAAAGCGAAAGATAGCTTTCAGAGAGGGGAAAAAACTCAGGAAGTAACGGCAAAAAGTCAACCATGTGCTGCACAGACAACAAAGACACACACTCTATCGTATAGAGATATTTTAATGAATACAACAGAAAAAGCGAACAAAGGATATGAAACTGTGGATAGTGAGTTGCAGAGTGAGGGAGGCGAAGGATCGTCTCGGCTCACTACTAAACGTAAAAAGAAAAAGAAGAAAAACCAAGTAATTGAAGAGTGGTGGATGGGAAGTAACGACACAGAGTCCCTGAGCGCAAAAGAAGAAAATGTTCAAGATGATAAAGAGATGCGCGAACAGAAGAAAAAAGGAAGAATATTTTTCTCTTTCCAGAGAGTATTGTTGAGAATCAAGGAGATTTTCCTAGCGGAAGCTTCGATGGAAGAAAAATTTAATTTGTTCATGAAGATTATATGGGAAGAGGTTTCATCGATGATTGTTAAGTTAGTGAGAGGCGGGAGCTTTTGCCAAAGTGTTCTTAAGTTATTTATGAATGGATAGGACTTTTAAAGTAAACATTGCTCAGTGGAATGCACAGAGCCTTAGGCCAAAAAAGATCCCTTTTGAACTTTTATTAAACAGGGAATCTATTCACATAGCAATGATAAGTGAGACTTGGCTTGTACCTGATTCTTATCTTAGTCTGAGTGAGTATAATATTTTCAGGAAGGACAGGTTAGATGGATATGGAGGTGTAGCAATCATTGTTCACAAGTCAATCAAAGCGCAAGTATGTAACACTAATTTTAGTAATACGGGTATAGAAATTATACACGTTAAGTTGTTTAATTGCAAATTATTACAAAATGTTGTATCAATTTACTGTCCGTCTTCTGTACGTACGACCAGAAATGATTGGGATGAAATATTTTCGGTATTTTCTAAAGAATCTTTAGTGACAGGTGATTTTAACGGTCACCACACTAACTGGTCTTATAAGAGCGATACTCGAGGCATTGATCTGTTTGAATGCTCCATTGAAAATAATTTAATTTCACTCAATAATGGTGATGCAACAAGAATCAAATTAGTTAATGGCGTATTACAAGAGACTTCTCCTGATGTCACATTTGTCACAACTGATATTGCCATACACTGCCATTGGGGAGTGAGTAATGACAATTTGGGCAGTGATCACTTAGTTATAAAATGTTCGATAGTTTATAAGGATAAATTAAATTTGACCGATAAACGTAATTTTAAATTAGCTAACTGGAAAGGGTACAGAGAATGCCTCGAGAAATCTTTCAGTAATACTAATAGATCACATGATATACTATGTATGCAAAGTAGTTATGAAATTCTTTTAAAAAATATTAATAATGCGGCCGATACAAACATACCCCAATACAAGATTTGTACCAACCCCAGTCAAAAGTTTGTACCTAAACACTATTGGAATCCCAAATTATCTGAACTCATAGCCCAGAGAAGACTTGCCCTTAAAAAGCTACGGCGTAACCCCACACCTGATAACTTGCGTTTACTTGAGTTGAAAACTTCAGAATTTCAGTGTAAGGCTAGGGAAGCTAAATCAAAGTCATGGGAAACATTTTGTAACACAATTGACGAGGCTACGACAACCTCAGAAATGTTACGTAAAATGCGTTGGCTGAAGGGACTAAGGAAAAATTTGTCATATCCCTCTGAGGAACAATGTCACGAACTTCTTTGTAGTCTAGCACCGGATTCAGTTAAATTACCGCAGCCAAATTTTTCGTCCAATAGTGCCCTAGAGATTGAATTTAGTATACAAGAATTGATAAACTGTTTAAAAAAGAAAGACACTGCACCAGGCGAAGATGGAATTACCTATTCTATGATTTTTAATTTGCCCTTGTGTGCTAAAGAGTATTTACTCAAATTATATAATCTCATCTTCCAGACAGGTGTAATTCCTGAACAGTGGCGTAGGATTCAAGTGATTGCCATTCCTAAGGTAGGAACTACATATAAGTTAAGACCCATCTCTCTCATATCATGTTTGTGTAAAATATTCCATATTATGATAGCCAGAAGGATAGAGTGGTTTATAGAAAAAAACAAAATTTTAGCAGAAAGTACAAATGGTTTTAGGCGAGCACAATCCAGCTTGGATTGCTTGATTAGGTTAATCACACAGATACAAATAGGATTTTCCGATAATATTCCGACAGTAGCTTGTTTCCTTGATATTGATAGTGCATATAACAATGTTATGATACATAAAGTTGTGAAGATATTGGATGATCTTGGCATAGGAAGCAAATTATGTACATATTTATGGGTATTTTTGAGTGAAAGACATCTTGTGATGAAAAGGGCAGCCCAGGATCATGGCAGTTATGAAATTGAAAGATGGACCAATAGAGGATTAGCTCAGGGTGATCCAATATCTCCGCTCCTCTTTAATATAGCAACGTATGAGATTAGCAAATTGATTAAAAACTCATTCATTTGTCAATATGCTGATGATTTTGTGATTTATTCAAAGAATAGGTGTCTTAGGGAAAGTATTTACAAAGTACAAGAAGCACTAGATATATTTACATCAGTTTTAGAACAATTAGGTTTAGAAATATCTATAAATAAAACAAAAATATGTGTATTTAGTAGACGACAGTGTAAAGAACAAGTTAATGTATATGTTAATGATAAGAAGATTACCTTTTCCAATAATGTTAGGTATCTGGGGATATGGTTGGATCGGTCTTTGTTGTGGAGCAAACATATTAATGAGCTCAGTCAAAAGACAATGAAGATATTGAATTTATTTAAAATTTTAGTTGGCACATCTTGGGGAATACATCCTAGGCACCTGAGAAGACTTTATATATCCTTGCTCAGAAGTAGACTGGATTATGGATGTTTCCTGTATGACAATAGTGCAAAATGTCATTTGGTTAAGCTGGATAAGATACAAAACCAGGCGCTACCAATTATAGGAGGGTTTATTAAAAGCACTCCTATACATGTAATGGAGTCAGAGTTATGCCTGCCACCTTTATATCTTAGAAGATATTATTCCCGTGTGTGTATAATGAAATTAAAGAAGAAAAGTTTTATTCATCTAGCCCTCTACAAATGTTCACCTTAAGTACTTGGGTTTCGAATATTGATATTATTGGTGTTGTAAATATGAATTTAGACTGTATTAAAAAAGCGAAGAAATCTTATGAAGTCGATTATCTTAAGTACTGTGTGATACAAGAATTAAACAGCAAATACGGTGATTTTCATAAAATATTTACAGATGGATCTAAATCAGATGCAATGTCGGGGGCAGCGTTTTTCGATATGAACTCAAAAAGTAGTAGTACATTTAAGGTAGCCACCAATGTACTATGTATAATGTCGCTGGAGTTATTTGCTATCTCAGAGGCTATTGCCTACGCAGAGGCTTCGAAACTTAATAAAGCAGTGATTCTTACAGACAGTAAAAGCGCCTTGCAGCATTTAGCTCGGTGCGCCTCTGGGCACAGAGGTGTACAGGTAGCGTATGCTATTTTGGCAAGGTTAGATAACTTGAGGCGGAACTGTGTGGACTTGAGATTGCAATGGATTCCATCGCATATAGGATTAAAAGGAAACGAAGAGGCTGACCGTCTAGCCAGATTAGCCTGTTCAGACGGTAGTGAGGTTTTCGTAATACCAGATTACTCAGAGGCTGTAATAAGATATAAAAATAAAATCAATTTGATGTGGAAAGAGTACTTTGATCAACGATCCAAAGAGAAGGGAATCTGGTACCGTACTATACAGAGTCAGCCTCTTCGGATACCCTGGTTCGAAAAATATAAACTAAGAAGGTCTATGATTAAGATAGCGCATAGATTGCGTTCTGGACACATTCCATCTAATAAATTTGCATATTTGATGAGGAAACATACGACGCCTAATTGTGAAGAATGTGGAGTGTTGGATGATGTACAGCATCGACTAATGGAATGTGTACAGAACGAGCACGCTAGGGAACAGTTGATTAAAGAGTTTATGTTAAATAAGTCAGACATCGGTATGTTTCACACTATCTTGGCTTCCCCAGCATCCGAGGAAGCCAAGATGGTGTACGAGTTGTTTAAAATTGTGTGAATTCTTTAGTTAAGTGAGAGTACGATAGGGCTGACATGTTTTTAAAAAATAAAAGCCCTTTAAATTTAAGAATAAAAAAAAAAAAAAAAAAAACCTGGTTCACACACAATACATAATTGGGGACAATATCAGGGAAAACATAAAATGTGAATCTCTCCTAGTTTTATCCATAGAGCATAGGCACTGTAAGATATATAATACCCCCTTTATTCCTGGCCATGCCATGTTAGGCAAAACGCCTTATTAAGTAGAGTGGACTGGCCATCAGTGAAGAGTAGAAGAGTAATTAAAATAGATATTGGTGAAAACTATATTGTTAATATATAATTATAGTTACTGGTGGGTAGGACTCTCCTTGCGGAGTTCGTCCAGGTAGGTACCACCGCAATGTCTGTTATTCTACAGTGAAGCAGTGATGTATTACTGTGTTTCAGTTTGAAGCGCACCTTATGCCAATATGATGTCTGAGGATGATGAGCGCAGTGCAGTGTGTCGTATGATATTGCAATGCAAAATTATGCGACGCAGTGCATCTGACATGGGCATGCATATCACTTAACATCAGGGGAACGTCTTGCTCGTCTCATCATTCTTTACTATAAAAAAATATATAATATTATAGTGAAAACTAAGGTAAGTACCTACCATAACTGCAAGACGCGCGTTGGGCCATGATTTTAACATTTCAGTGAACTTGCGCGTAAGGCTTCAAAGCACAAACACAGGTGCAAATAAACAAATTCTCGTGATTAAAAGTACCTATTTAGATTTTACCACTTTATTAGCCTAGATTATTTACCGGCACGTCATCGTATCCATATGGCGTTGAGGAAAAATAGCACGGTCCGCTATGATAATAACATCAAGATGAGCCCATCGGAACATTTTACGTAAACCTTCTTCATACAAGAAAATGTAGAGCCATGTGTCGAAACTCCTGCGAAATACTGCGTAGGCTTACAGCTTACTACTACTGACGCCGGAGGGGTTTTGCTCCCATAAACTGGCGACATTTTTTCGCGCGGTCCGCCGGGTCTATAGTATAGGTGTCTTTGACGGTCCGCCATGTTTTGCCGTTGGCGATGTTTGCATAAAATATAACACTCGTTCATATATTGCGTATAATTGCTTATGTACCTATGAAATATGAAATTTACTATGAATAATAACAACTGTACTTACGTGTTTTTCCGCAGTTGGGTACACAGCACTTTAAAGTTAAAGTGTTCGGCATGGTAGTCGACAGTAAAGTAACCAAATCGAGGGGCAAATCAAAGTCCAGTGAATGTAGCGTAGGTCAAATTTAAATGCGGGTCCATCGGTGTCCAAATAAAGCCAAGTCGTGTTGAAGAATTAAGAAAATAAACTTTAGGAAAAACAACAAACACCACGAGCAGCACAAGTGCGGAGTGACAAATGACATTGTCACGAATGAAACGGAAATTGACAACTGACAGATTTTAATTGCTTAATAAAAACCTCTTTAATTTACTAATAGAGTCTGCAAAAATAATATTACAATAGGGTCAACTTAGTGAGACATAGATAAATAAATTTAATACTTTTTACGATTAAACTGGTTCGTTATTACTTACGATTCCGATGGTTTTAAAATGAAACCGCTGCGTGGAATGAAACGTTTAGGAAGTGAAGAAAATGGGGATGCCATTATAAATAATTAGCTAGTGTGGCTATTATAAAAATTATCAGTGCCAACTATTGGTCTGTTCGTGAACTATTTATGCGAGCGAAAAACGTATTCCAGTCTGTCGTTCGAAGCGATAGCACCGTGGTGGAGGCACACCGTACTGCCAAAATAGTGGCGCGAGCGATTCGCCGCCGCGTCTGTGATTTCTAGTTCGATGGATGTTTATGTAGATAGAAGGAATTGGTCATCACATGGCAATAACTACGAAATTTTAATAGTTGGCCTTCGAAGGAGCATGGCCTTCCATGGTCCACCCACCTTACAAGAACTAACGCGTACGCGAGCCAGGTACCTATCCGGCGCGTGGCGGCCGTCTGAAATTAGTACATCGATACGCCTGCCTGTAGTTTCTCGATTACGTCATAAGTGGCCCTGGCCGGATCATGCTCAGGTTCCGGTCGATGCGGCACTCCAGTAAGCACATCGAAGTCTGCCAATGTAGGTACTGTCTTCTGAGATGTCCATAGAATAGAGATCAGTGCTAATGGCATTAACATATTTACCGCTAGATGTCGCTAGAGGTAATTTGTCCCGCGCATTCGACTCATTCGCAGCTGAAGTACCTAGGGCTGAATCGATTGTTTAATTTTCACTACAACTACGTCCGCCATTACCGTCCGTTAATTAATAATTTTTGGAGAAGTTTGACCAACATACCGTTGTTCAAACTTAAAACTAGAGTACACGCGTGGGCCCAGGCACTAATATGCATCTCTGGATTCATGATTCCATACGTTTGACAGTTCATTTTTTGTGCCGATTTGAAGCGCCTCCCCCGAGCGTCCATGGTACTAAATTGACATTAATTGTTGGAAGTGAAGTCGTTTTGAATTTCATTTGATTTTAGTTCCAAACACGCTCACGTTAGGTTACGCAACAATCAGCGCCAAAATGGCGAAAACCAAGTGTCTTCATTTTCGTCGTTGACAGTCAGCTATCCAGAGTATATTCTATACAGGGTGGTCCAACTAGTGACGTCAATAAATTTTTTTTAGATTCTTCACACCTAGGGGTATCCGAAAATACCCCATGTATGTTCCGCGATTTTTTGTAGTTTTCGAGTTATAATTTTTTTTGTGTATTTTGAATCTTTTCCGCCAGCGAGGTTTCAAAAATTCATATCTTTTTTTGTAGTAGGTATATTTAGCAGTTTTTTTGTGACATGATTGTCTTAAATGTTGTTTTGATAAAAAAAAAAATTCAACTTACTAGAATTACTTAAAGTTACTCAAAATAGGCTTGAAAGTTAGAACTTTAGTTTTCAGTAGGATTTACTCAAACATTCGACTTCAATTTAAAAATACAAAAAGGAGTTTCCATAGCTTCTAGCTAAGTTTAAAAACTTCGGAGAGTCCTAAGCTACCAAAATCATTAAAAAAATATGGTACTTAATTGGCTTTTTTTGTTGTAATCGGCCTTCTAAGGCGGATAGGCTAAAAATCATAAGAACATGATTAAAGCATTAAAAATTCTTTTATCTACTTTTTATCATTCTTACGGTCAATTAAACTTAAAAAGGTAATTTTAAATTTATTTTAATTGAAATTCCTGTAAAATAAAAATAAAATAATTTCGATATTTTGAAAATTTATTTATTTTAAAATTTTGAAAATTTATTGTAATAAATAGTAATTTATCAGTAAATTGTGCCTTTTATTTGGTATCCAATTTGGTAATTTCATTACTAGCAATTTTGACAAATTAATGTCACATTTTGAATCAGTGGTCAGATCAAAATTATTGTAAATAATTATTGTATTGTAATTACACGAGCTACAGTTATTTTATATTAAAATTAATTTAAAATCACATTTTTAAGTTTAATTGACCGTAAGAATGATAAAAAGTAGATAAAAGAATTTTTAATGCTTTAATCATGTTTTTACGATTTTTAGCCTATCCGCCTTAGAAGGCCGATTACAACAAAAAAAAGCCAAATAAGTACCATATTTTTTAAATGATTTTGGTAGCTTAGGACTTTCCAAAGTTTTTAAACATAGCTAGAAGCTATGGAAACTCCTTTTTGTATTTTTAAATTGAAGTTGAATGTTTGAGTAAATTCTACTGAAAACTAAAGTTCTAACTTTCAAGCCTTTTTTGAGTAACTTTAAGTAATTATAGTAAGCCGATTTTTTTTTAATCAAAACAAACTTTAAGACAATCATGTCACAAAAAAAAACTGCTAAATATACCTACTACAAAAAAAGATATGAATTTTTGAAACCTCGCTGGCGGAAAAGATTCAAAATACACAAAAAAAAATATAACTCGAAAACTACAAAAAATCGCGGAACATACATGGGGTATTTTCGGATACCCCCAGGTGTGAGGAATCTAAAAAAAAATTATTGACGTCACTGTTAAACCACCCTGTATAATCAATGGAGATCAGTGAGCCCAGGGTATTGTTTTTGTTCATAACTTCGCGAAATCACGTGATTTAACTTCGAGTCACTAGCTAAGCTCCGATTGGTTGTTACCATGGAATTAATAAGTACTGTTGTACGAAGTACTTATTAATTGGGTCTTACACTACTTTTTAATTTGATAAAAAATATTACTTTATTATAAACTAGGATAAAAATAATAACGTGCAATCAATCAATCAATTTATCTTTCAATCAATTTATCAATTTATCTGCAGTGAAAGAAATATCAAAATCCAACGAAGATTTACAAAGTTACAGGCGTTTAAATTTTGGAGTGGGAGGATCTTCTATCCCTTTCTCGCAAAACGAAAATTTGTATGAAGCCGCACGAAGCTACTATGGCATTGGTAAGGTGTGACGTCACAATTTAATGTTGCTATCTCTGTCTAATCACACATCTTTAAATGCTTATAACTTTTTTGTTATTTGATCAATTTAATTAGTTTTTTCAGTGCACGTCATTATTTTAATTCTAGTTTATAATAAAGTAATAAAAAAATTGGAGTCAAATACCCAATTCCATGGTTGTTACTCGACGCGTTCAGGCAAACTCAACAGGTCTGCCCGCGAAATTCAAAATTTTCGTGGTTTTTTGCAATTTGTACGCTAATTACACATAATAGGCTTATGGCAGTCGTTTTGCGAGAACGGAAGTTACTTCTTTACCTACATGTTTAAAAATGTCTATCCTAAGAAATTAGTCCGTATAAAGAGTTTTAAGTGAGCAACTCGCAAATCTCGGATTAAATTCTTTAACTCTACACTTTCAAGCCGAGATTTTTATATAAATACGTGAAGATGATCTTGGGATTATCACAATTTGACTGCCATAAGCCTATTACGTCTTATCAGCTTAAAAATCGCGAAAAACCACAAAAAAATTTAATTTCGCGGGCACACCTGTGTATGTAGAAAACTTATTTTTCTACATTGCCCCGACCAGGGATCGCACCCGGAACCTCAGAGATGGCGGCGCCTTGAAAACCGGCACGCTAACCTCTCAATCACGGAGGTCGTCAAACTTACGGATTCCCATCCTGCCCAGCAAACGATTGCACGGTGCGCAACGGGCAAGATGGGAATTTTTTGTGCCATCCTGCCCGGTACCGGGCAGACGTACCGGGCGAAATGGGATCAACCCCAAAAATTGGCAATTTCAGAGGTCGTGGTTGGCTTCTGGCTAGACTAGCCAGTTAGTATCCATCAAGGTAAGCACCGCCAAGCGATTTAGCATAGCTGCGCGATGCTGTGTAGAAACCGTAAGAGGTAAGTTTACTTACCCCTTCCAAGTTCATGCGACGTCTTAGGCTGAATCATCATTTGAGACCAAGGGATCCCAGTCAAGTACGTCTTGTACAAATAAAAGCTATTATAAAGAATTTTCGTGTAAATCCTCATCATTGGAAGAGATATTATAAAAAAACAAGGTAATTTAGACATTTTATTTTAGAAATACATACTTAAAAAACAATAAATTGAAAAACTGCATCAAGCTATTAACGGTCAAGAACCTATATCCATTATTATTTATCATCAATAAGAGGTTGTTTGACTCTTCGTGTTCTTGGTATCGGCTTTTCTTCTTCCAATTTCCCTGGACTGGTGGCTCTTTTTATGGATCTTTTGTCAGAAAGCCCTTTCAAACTCCCCGTCTCAACTCTAGACCTTGTTCGTCTTCCTAAATCTTCTTTAACAGGTTTAGAATCGTGCTCACCAGAATTAGAACCGTTCTGAACAGGATTAGAATCTTTCTCATCAGATTTCGAACACGGGTTGTCAGATTTAAAATCATTCTTGTCAGACTTTGAAGGTTTCTTTATACTGTCCAAGACAGAATCGTCGTTTCGTTTGGGAGTCGAGAAGTCGTTTTCTAAATTTTTTGCGATCAAATTCCGTTTTTTGGAATAAGTTTTCATGGATGTCATCGGTGTGAAGAATTGAGCGGGCGTGGTATCGCAGGGGTGAAAAATTCCAAATTTCTGTCAGTTTTCGGGGTGCCAATCTCTGTTTCCTGGTTAGGTCCAGTTAGGACTATTTTGGGCTTAGACAGAATTGGCCTTGGGGTCATATCTTCTAACGTAGGCTTCGGAACAGCCGGTACTGGCACCGGTACCTTAAACTTTTTTCTCTTGTCCAACTTTTGTGTCTTTACCTTCTTCAAGTTTGGAATTCTCCTTTTCGTCCGGCATGTCCAGTTTTAATTTCAGCGGTTTGAGTTTACTGTGTATCTCCTCTTTCGAGACAACTTTAACTATGTTAGTTATGTGAGGCAAGTTTTGGTTTCGGGCGTTTTCAGTAAACGCGGGCTCAGTTTTAGCTCTTCCATGTCCATTTCCAACCCAGTGTCTTTAATTACTTTAGTTTTTCTCAAATTAGCCGAAGCTACCAACAAATTTGAAACATCTTTTCTCAAATAAGCGTCGACATTTTTAAATTCCGCCAATATTTCGTGTATAGACACCAAACAATCGTCCGATTTGGAAAATTCTCTTGGGGACAGTTCAAAAAATGCGAGCTCAATTAAAAACTCTAGTTCAACTGTTTTTAATTCATTTTCTATCATTTCTTTCGCCGTATCAATTATAACGGCATTGAATTTCTGAATTTTGTAATTTTCGAATACGTTTTTCAACTTTTCTTCGGCTAGTTCGAAGGTGTTAAGACCTCCTTCGAAATAATTGTGAGCGATTTCGTTTTCCTTCGATCGGAAGTACGCGGATGCTTGAAGATGGCTTATCTGACATGCGAGGAGCATGCACGCTGGAGTGGTGCACGCATAGCATGTGCATGTGCGCGCATGTTTCAAGAACTCTGGCGTCTGGAAGGGCGGGACTTTGATCAGGGCTACGGAGGGACTTCGGGGCGTTTTCTGGAACATGCTGTCTAGCATGATCTCCACGTTGTCTTGCTGCGGAGTGAACTGCTCTTCCTTCAGTTCCGCGGCTCGGGTTAGGATGACGTCCGAGTGGTTGACGTCATTGGATTTCAAGATGGGTTTGAGATGCAAGGATATTTTCGTCTGAAACAAATACATAGAATATCAGTATTTGATCGAAATTTAAACTCTAAAACATTTGACTAAAAACGAGACTGATGACAGATATCTGACAGACAGGCTAACGACAGGCAAAAACATAAGTTATTTTTTAAAATTCCACCTATTATTTATGGTCGAAATGGCGTACATTTTTCATATCATTGGTGACAAATCTACTTGTTTGTACAATTATAAGAGTAATTAAAGATGACGGATGCAAATTTCAAGATGGCCGACTTGGATTTTCAATTCAAGATGGCGGACATAGATTGTCGTTTCAAGATGGCGGACATAAATTTCGATTCAAGATGGTGTATATGTACTCGTATTAAAAACGTCGGCAAGTGGTCACCTGCGCGTCAGTGTCGTGCGCGTTGACGACGTCGGCGTGCAGGCGCGCGCGCGCGGCGGCGGACGCGACGCGCAGCGTGGCGGCGGCGCTGCACGCGGCGCGTCTCCACAGCGCCAGGCGCCGCGCCGCCCTCACTGATGCAGCACTTGATGTGGAGGGAGGTGGAGCGGCGCTGCATCCAAGGGTTGGCTGCAAACAATGTGTCGCTCATACAATCACATCTCAAGCTCTATTGATGTCTTCGATCACAGATATTCTGCGTTTTATAGAAAGATGGTTGGAGTAGTAAAGTAGAACCATGTTTTCCATGAATCTACTCTATTCCTCTATTTCATTTAATTTCATTTCTTATTATTTTCTTTTATTGTTTATAGAATCAGGAACATATTAATATTCTTCTATCATATTTCTTTATTCTTTAGTATTTTGTAGCGTTGTTTTCTTTTAACGTCCCGCATGTTTGTAATTTATTTTTCGAAACTTCCTTTTACTATGTGCAATTATATTAAGAGTTGTAATTAGAGTTAAAACCTAGTATTTAAGACCCTTAACTGTATTTGTTACAACTTGTTCTAATTGCCAATAAATCTAAATATATAAAAGAAGAAACTGACTGACTGACATATCAACGCACAGCCCAAACCGCTGGGTCTAGAGACTCCAAATTTGGCACACATGTTCCTTATGAGGCCTAGGGGTGCACTAAGAAAGGATTTTTCAAAATTCACCCTCTAAGGGGGTGAAACGGGGGTCCGAAGTTTGGATTTTATCAAGTTAAAATACGTCTTCACGCCGCAACTAATGAACCGATTTAGCTAAAATTTGGAACAGAGGTATATTATATCTTGCATTACCACATAGGCTAAATTTCATCCCGAAAAAATTCATGGTTCCCTTGGGATAAGTTAAAAACTGAAATTTACGCGGAAAAAAAATCTCACGCCGCAAGTACACAGCCGATTTGGATGAAATTTGGAATGGAGATAGATTATATCCTGAGTTAATAAATAGGGTACTTTTGATCCCCGAAAAATCCATGGGTTTTGCAGGAGAAGGGAAAAACAGATATTCACGCGGGAAAAATACTACTTCCCGCCGTAATTACTGAACTGATATGGCTGGAATTATGAATAAAGATAGATTATATACTGGATTAAAACGAAGGCTACTTTTCATCGCGAAAAAATTCATGGTTCCCGTGGGATTAGTAAAAAACCGAACTTCACGCGGAAAAAAAATCTTCATGCCGCAAGTGCACAACCGATTTGGCTGGAATTTGGAACGGAGATAGATTATATCCTGGGTTAATATATAGGCTAATTTTTATCCCGGAAAAATTCATAGTTTTTGCAGGAAAAATGAAAAACAGATATTCATACGCGAAAAATACTACTTCACGCCGTAATTACTGAACTGATATGGCTGAAATTCGGAGTAAAGATAGATTGTATCCTGGATTAATATAAAGGCTACTTTTCATCCCGGAAAAATCCATTGTTTTCACGGGAAACCTGAAACATTGATGTTCACGCGCGAAAAATACTACTTTACGCTGTAATTACTGAACTGATATGACTGAAATTCGGAGAGGAGATAGATTTTATCCCGGATTATTACAAAGCCTACTTTTCATCCCGGAAAATTCCATGGTTTCTATGATAATAGTGAAAAACAGAAATCCACGCGTGAAAAATATTCCTTCATGTCGTAATTACTAAACTGATTTGGCTGAAATTTGGAATCGAGATAGATTATATCCTGGTTTAATACAACAGCTACATTTCATCTCGGAAAGATCTATGACGTCCGCGGGAAAACTGAAAAACTGATATTCACGCGGTAAAAATACTACTTTACGCTGTAATTACTGAACTGATATGACTGAAATTCGGAAAAAGATAGATTTTATCCTGGATTAATACGTAGGCTACTTTTCATCTCGGAAAATTTTATAACTTCTACGAATATGATCATAGTGAAAAACAGAAATCCACGCGGGAAAAATATTCGTTTACGCCGCAACTACTGAACCGATTTAGCTCTAATTTAGAATTGAGATAAATTATATCCTGGATTAACACATAAACTACATTTTATCCCGAAAAATTCAAGGTTCCCGTGGGATTAGTTAAAAACCGAAATTCACGCGCAAAAAATTATTCACGCCGCAACTACTGAATCGATTTGGCTGAAATTTGTAATAGAGATAGTTTATATCCTGAATTAATGCCTAGGCTACTTTTTATCCTGGAAAAATCAATGGTTTCCGCGGGGAAACTTTAAAAAAGATATGCACGCGGGAAAAATACTACTACACGCTGTAATTACTGAACGGATATGACTGAAATTCAAAAAAGGATTCCTGGATTAATACATAGGCAACTTTTTATCCCGAGAAAATCCATGCTTTCTGAGAAAATTGTTAAATAGCAGATATTCATGCGGGAAAAATACTCCATCGTGCCGTCACTTCTGAACCGATTTGGCTGAAATTTGGAATGGAGATAGATTATATCCTAGAATCAACTACTTTTTTTCTTGGGAAAATCCATTGTTTTCCTGATAACAGGGAAAAACAGACATTCATGCGGGAGAAAATTTATTCCTTCACGCACAACTACTGAAAATTTTTGGTTTTAAGTTGAAATGAAGATAGCTTTCATGTAAATTAACACAAAGGGTACTTTTAATTCCGGAAAATTGATGGTTCCCGTAGAATAGTTAAAACTAAAATTTACGCGTGCGAAGCCGCGGGTATCTGCTAGTAAATAAATAAATGTGCAGTGGTTTTTCACGACTGTTTTTTTTTAGCTTTACAAGTTAGTACTTGACTGCGATCTCACCTGATGGTAAGTGGTGATGCAGCCGAAGATGTTAGCGTACTAACTTGGAAGGGGTAAGTTATGTCACCTCAACGGTTTCTACAAAGCATCGCACCGGAACGTTAAATCGCTTGGCGGTACGTCTTTGCTGGTAGGGTGGTAACTAGCCACGGCCAAAGCCTCCCACCAGACCAGACCTGTGTGCTGATTCTGTATCGTTCACTTAGTTAGTTAGTAACCCAAACTGGGTTATTATCTAAGAAAACGGAGGCAAAAATCCTATTTTTGTATTCTTTTTGTACAAGATAGCAACTAGCATGGTATACTGATATGATACCATACCGACCTAGGTTAGTAATTTGTGCAAAAATAGGATTTTTGCCTTCGTTTTCTTAGTTAATAACCCAGTTAGGGTTACTAACTAACTAAGTGAACGATACAGAATAAGGCCCCTGAGCCAATTTAGAAATTATAAACTCCAAAGTGGGCCCCGTGGCGGGAATCGAACCCGCGACCTCCCACTCGAATCCAAGCGTGCGTCCCCTGTGCCACGGAGGTCGTCAAAACTGTCTGTCCAAAAAAGTAGTGTAATGTTTTTAAGGTTCATGTATGTATGTATATGAGTTTCTTTTTTCCACCGTAACTTCTGAACGGCTGAATAGATTTAGACATATAGGGTATCGTTAGAATCCTTACATTATTACGAGTAACATAGGCTGTATTTTTTTGTAAAAAGTCGTTTTACCATAGGGCAGTCGTGTTTTTTAATTTTTAAATTATTTACTTGTTAGACTAATAAATTAAGACATGGTCGCTGATTATGGCCCCATAAGGCTCAGGGTCACTCAGCAAGCGATGGAGAGAGCTATGCTCGAAGTATTTTTGCGCGATCGAATCAGAAATGTGGACATATGCAAAATAACCAAGGTGGTCCGCGCTGCAAATGTCTGGAATACCTATACAGTGTCAGGAATACCTACCTACCCTACCTGGGAAGGTACTGTCTATCCCATCACGTGTAACTTTAGCCTTCAAATCAAGAGTGAAAAAGCACTTGCGGACTAACAAGTAATGGCCTATATGAAATAAATGATTTGATTTGACATATATATTATATTGAATGGAAGCAGACGTTATTTTGCGGAAATCCATAATCAGCAGGACAGATTAATTTGTTTTGCTATACTCCGCTACTTGAAAAGATTCTGTATGGTGCAATATGCAGGAACACTACCCACATGAAACACCACACACACTTTTCTAACGCTTTCTTCGACGCAAGTTTCGTTCCGACACCGGGACATCCTCAGGAGATGTTAACTTTACAGTGCGTAAGCGTAGATCTTTACAATTTCGCATTATGAAGTCAATATACACAGAATCAGATATAATACAGAATCTTTTCAAGTAGCGGATTATAGCAAAACAAATTAATCTGTCCTACATATAATTAATCCTAATCGAGACACTAGGTCCGTGGGGCAAGGGCCCGTGGGCTCCATAAACAACTCAGTTTAGGGAGCCTTAACGCCTTAGGGAGGCAACAGGCGACCCTCGAGCAGGCAGCTTTCTCGCGCAACGAATTTCAATCGCTATTCAGCGCGGGAATGCTGCCTGCATAATGGGCACGCTTCCTAGGGCTTGTGGCCTTTTTATTTAAATGACATGGCCGCCATTCTGCCCTCGGAAAAAATATTCATGGCCATTGACAAACAGTACGTCATATTAAAGGTTATAATTATGTCTTTACAATCGTTTGATTTTTATGATCTGAAAGCCTGCGAGAGACATAATTTCAGCATAACAACTTACAACAAAATGCGCCTAATTAATTTTAATAGCAATGATTTTTTTATTTAATAAATGCTGTTCAAAATGTTTACTCGCATTTTCTAAGCTTTTTAATATGAAAAAATAATGAGTTCAGAACCAATACGCATCATTTTTCAATAAAAAATCATTGCGATTTAAATTATTTAGGCGCATTTTGTTGCAAGTTGTTATGCTGATATTATGTCTCTATGATGAGCATACTAACCGGTGTTCCTCGCAGCCAGGTAGTGTCGATGCACCGCGTTGACGTCGCTCAGCGTGCTGAGGCGAGAACCGGGGCAAAGCAAAGCCTGCGCCTCCAGTAAACGGCCCAGGGCTAGATCCACTGGGACAAACATACCAACATTATCATCATAATAATATTATCGGAATAGTCTATAGCTAGACCGCTATAAACTTGGCCCTCCCATGGTCTGCGGGACGCGGGGCGGGAGCTACTCAACCACTGATCTCTATTCTATGGATTAAACATTCTGTACAATTCAGGCTAGGTTCACTGTGGATCCATAGAATAGGGATCAGTGCACTTAACTAATCAGCTATGTCAGTGACTGACGTGAATTACGCTACACACGATGATATTAATCTTGCGACGTAGATAATGATACATACTCAAGAAAATACTATAGGCGAATTCTCAAGATGCGAGTCATTACATCGTATCGTGTATAGCCAATCGCACACCCGCCCCGCGTCCCGCAGACCATGGGAGGGCCAAGTTTATAGCGGTCAAGCTATAGTCGCACGGTCGGCATCGTTTGATGTCCTTTGGGAACACCGACGACATCAAACGAAGCCGACCGTGCGCATGTACTTGTAACGTAACCTAAGCGAATAGACTATATATCTGTCCACTCCGGACCAACTCCTCGCAAGGTTACCTGGCACAAAAAGTATCATTCAAAAAATGTTTTTTTGGTAAATTCGACATTTTCTAAAACTGAATCCTAGCCAGATCGATTTATTCCCTAAAACCCCCTATGTTATACTAAATTTAATGAAAAATCGTTCGAGCTGTTTCCGAAATTCAGA